>WBNM01010455.1:0-14574 GCA_013399055.1 Ramphastos sulfuratus | reverse complement strand
CACCTCTGCAGCCTGTCCAGGTCCCTCTGGATGGATCCCTGCGCTCTAGCAAGTCGACTGTGCCACACAGCTTGGTGTCATCTGCAAACTTGCTGAGGGTGCTCTTGATTCCTCTGTCCATGTCACTGACAAACAGCACTGGTCCCAGTACTGATGATATACACATACATACATACATATACATAAGGAAAATGAAGGCTTTTGTCCTTTCTCCTTCTGTTTTCTTTCAACAACATCTTCAGCAGTGGTTCTTTGCCATGAAAGACTACTGAGATGAAAGTGCTTCTTGTGGAACCACATTTCTCATGTTTGTGGGTAAACGAAGAAGTATTCAAAGCAATTCTTATCACTTTATCTAGCTGCATCCAGCAAACAACTTTTTTTGAAGCCTGCTGTGCTTAAAAATATTTAACAGTAAGAAAAGCTGCCATCTTGAGCTTAATGTGGACTTGTTTTGCCATGCAGAGAAGGCTGTCTTCTTCAAAGCCAGTGTTCAAAATGGAAAACCTTTTGGTAAACATAAAATATTCAAAATAGCTGATGCATTCACCAAAAGCATGAAAAGAGCCTGCTTTTATAGTTCAAAGTTGCTCATCTCTCCTCTTAAACAGAGCGAGGTGCATTTGTAATACCATGCAGTGCAACTACACCGTGTGTGAAAATCAGAAAACTTTTCTGTAACTGGTGACACAGGGAAGCTCTAAAACAGGGAGTGTGCATCTGGATAAAAGATTACGACCATCTGCTTATCAAAATGGGAAGGAAACACAGTTTTCACCTGAAATTAAGTTTAGGGGTGATAGTTCGTGGTGGGTTGGGAAATTGCCTCCTCCTGGTAAAATTTACCAGACTAGANAACTTCCTCCTAACATCCAGTCTAAATCTTCCCTCTGCCACTTTAAACCCATTGCCCCTCGTCCTGTCATTGCAAGACCTTGTAAATAGTCCCTCCCCAGCCTTCCTGTAGGTCCCCTTCAGATACTCAAAGGCTAATCATTATTATTCTTTTTATAACCAATGCTCTGCTCATTCAATCTATATTCAAAAGAATATCTGGAAAGTTCCTCTCTCTTGTTTATAATTTATAACCAGAGTAGAGCGTTAGCTCTTAAACTGCTACAGTTCGTGAAAGAAGCAAGAGTACAGGTAATTCCATTGCACAGGCAAGAGGACAGGCCACAGAAATAAAACATGAATTAACTGTGTCTCAGCATGTCATTCAGCATCCACCAGTAAACACAGATGTCTCCTTCTCTGTAGACTTTCAAAGCCCGCCTGAGTGCATTCCCATGCAACCTGCTCTGGGCATACCTATGTTAGCAGGGGGGTTAGACTAGACAATCACTCCAGAGGGTCACTCCAACCCCTAACATTCTATGATTCCCAGATGTGTTCCCAGTCCAAGCTTTGCCCCTAGAAATGCAATGCAATACTTGTTTCTGAAAGTTGCATTAGAAAGTAATTTTCAGTGAAGATTTAGCAGTATATTTAGTCTTGAGGTCTGTGGTAATGGGTTGGACTTTATGATCTTTGAGGTCTCTTCCAACCTTGCTTATACTGTGATATTTACTAGTAGCAAATTTGTTTTCATAAGAAAGAATCATGCTTCCCAGTGAAACAGTTCATTTACTTCCACTAATTGTTTGTACCTGAATGTTTTCTTAATCTTTGACTGTCAGAATTTAAACACCTTATCTCTTGGAGTGCAAAACTTTTTATTGACTAATCCTCTATGTTTTCTTTCTGAGTCCTTCTGAGATTACACTGTGGCAGCAAGATACAAAGTCTGAGGCAAACTTTTTTTTTTTTTTTTTTTTTTTTTTTTTTGTGTGTTCATCCACAAATCAATAGAACTGACAGGACACATAATAAAGGTTGCATATAGATCAGCTGAGTTGTTATTTGTACAGCACTTGGAACTGTTTATGGTGCTTCTACAGTGCTTTAGGGGTAGATGAAGTCAGGTAGTACTATTCCAAGGAGCTTAAAATCCTAATTAGATACTGTGAAGTTAGTGTGATGGTTTCAGGCTAATTGGAGTTTTTTAATGAGAGAAAGTAGATCACTGGTTGTGAAAATGAAATAATGATGAACCAATCATTCATTGGTTTGCTGAGAGGGTTAAAAAGCTAAAATGTAAATAATCTTCCCTCACTTTGTCCTGGAATGTTGCCCTACTCATTTCTCCTTTGATCTGATCTAATAGCTCTAATCTCAGCTAACATCTAAGATGTAAGCTTTGCTGGCTTTTGTTTTTGTTTGCCTGTCTGAGATAGGGAGGGAGAAAGAGGGGATAGTTTTGAGCCCCTTATGGGCAGTTTCCTTTGTCTGAGAGGGAGTTTAGATTTCTCTATTATTTCTAATTTGTATATACTTGTAAATATATTGTGTATATATGCTTGTAAATTTTGCCATGCTGTATATGTAGCTTCGTCTTACTTCCAAGCCGTCTGAGCTGGTCTCGTAAATTCCTGTAGTGTGTTGGGGGGGGAGTTCCTAACCCACATCAGCCACAAATGTCAAGTATGGCCTGAAAAGGTGCTTTTCCCACAAAACAATCCTGCCAGGACAGGGTAACATAGATGGTCTGCAAAGAGAAACTTGGTGATGTGCATTGGGTCCCTTAAATCCTAGTGAGAATAGTTCCACTCCCAGACCTACAAAGAGCCTTCAGAGATGGCAGGACGTGCTATTCAAGTGCAAATGTTCTTAAGAATACAAACTCCAGGGAGTATTCAGGCTAGTTTTCCTTTCTGCAGCCTTACTGCTTTGCATAGAGCTGTGTGCAAAAACAATAAAAGGTTCTAGTAATTGATGTGAATTTCTTAACTTCCTTTGAGTTCTTAAATTATTTTTGTAGTACTCCCTCATCTTTGTTATCAGCTTGTGCTGATGTTGCTTTGAATGCTGACAACCTATCCAGCTCATGGCTGAGATGAGGTTTCTCAAAGGTGCACAAGTGAGCCAGCAATACATAGGTTCTTAAGTGGCCCTCTGAATCCAGGTTTAAGGCCCACGGATCCAGCCCCCTCAAGATATCTAATGTGTCAGAAGCTGATGCTGCTTTTGGAAATGGCATGAATGATTGCCTCTTGCCGTAGGGAGGGACCTGGNCCTCCCTTGCCCTGCTGGCCATGCTTCTCTTGATGCAGCCCAGCACTCGGTTGCTGTCTGGGCTGCATGTGCACACTGCAGGCTCATGCTGAGCTTTTCATCAACCCAGACCCCCAGGTCCTTCTCCTCAGGGCTGCTGTGCAGAATGATACCGCTAAGGTGTTTGCAGGAAGCTTGTGACAGTGGATTTGGAACAAATTGAAGTGCCTCTTCGCTATTTCTTCCCTTGCCTAGACACACAATAAAACACCTTTCAGGTTCTTGACATCTGGGATATGGATTTCTAGACAAAAGCCCAAAGGGTTAGGGAGAGCTCTCTGATGCACAGTAGCGTACCTTTGCCTTTCTGGAGTGCTTCACCTAAGATCTCTGTTTGGGTAAATCTTGGTGGCTTGAATTTGTGCATGTCGAATATTTGCAAGAGTGAAGAGTTGGTAAGACCAATCCCTTTGTGAGCTGGCTTCTATAAGAAACTTTTTATTTTTTTTTTTCCCCCTCTCCAGACATTTTAGATTTCCTAGCCTCATTTCTAGCCCCGTGCTAGACCTAAGGAAGCCCATCTGACCTGTCTGTCAAGATGAGTCAGCAGAAGAGCCTCTTTATTTCTCCACATGGTCTGAACCACTGACACTTCTAGGGAAGAGAAATAGCTGCTTAGACACTGGAATTTCCTTTGCTGCAGTCAGGAGAAGTGGGCTGAGGATTAAATGAATTTGAAAGAACGTTCTTGTGGGGAGTCATCTGCTGAAATGCGAGAAACTCAGTGTGAAGAGAAGTGCAGAAATAAAACTAAGGTCACTTTTCTCTAATTTCAGAACATGTCAAGAAAAAAAATGTATCTTTGTATATGTGTATTTAGGTTGCATTCTGCCTGCAGTCTAATTCAAGATAATACAGGGAGAGAAAAAATAGAAGCCAAATCACATCCATAGAAAACTCTGGCACGTTTAGCAGACAAGACAGTTCCTAGCTTCAAGAAGCATGAAGATTTGAGTCATATTTCTTGGATGCTCTTATTCTATTGGCAAGCAGTACATGTCATAATCCCCATTGTTGAGAAATCTAAATTCCCTTTTACTTTAAAATATCTGTACTCAATATAAGATGGCTTTCCATAAGTGAAAAAGTATTAATACTGAA
The DNA here is from genome assembly GCA_013399055.1 of Ramphastos sulfuratus. Taxonomy (NCBI): domain Eukaryota; kingdom Metazoa; phylum Chordata; class Aves; order Piciformes; family Ramphastidae; genus Ramphastos; species Ramphastos sulfuratus. The sequence goes on along the minus strand of WBNM01010455.1, from coordinate 10,320 downwards.
TAATGATTGCAGTAGTGTGGTGAGGATTTTGTGTGGAAAAAAGTGCAGCTCTTGGCCAAGGTAAACACTGGCGAAATGGAGATAAGCTGGTGGAAGCAGCTTGTTTCGTGCAAGTTGGTAGAATTCTCCAGACAAAGTCATCTTTTCCTGTACGTAGGGTGGAAATAGAGCTTCCCCCTCCTGGGGGACATCAGGAGAACACATCTAGGGTGTGCGAGGCAGCCAGGGCCATGTTCAGACTGCTTCTACCCTAATGCCTGTCACAACTCCATCTCTTCATTGTCTGGGCAATCAAGTCTGAGTAGTCTGAATCACTCATGACTAATCTGAATGTAGTAGTTATAACTCCTAAATTAAGCTCCTTGAGTAGGGGGTGTGAACACACCTTCAGACATTACAGTAAAGGGAGGGCCACCTAATTATCTCAAGAGTCTGCATTTTGCCAGAGAATTCTTTAGGAGAGGATTAGGCTGCTTAGAGCTTGTTTCCTCCCCTCTCATCTAATTCATCATCTTTTTTTTTTTTTTTTATCTGCTCTAAAGGCCTGTTTCCCCACTAGTATTAAAACAACACCAGCCATTTCTTTCGTCACAGGCTGACAGCTCTCAAATTCTGGGGAACTTTGTCTCTGCTTAAAAAGCAATGGTCAACATAATCCTGTCCACTAACCTCGCTGCGGGAGATGCGTGTCATACAGCTAAAGAACTCTGCTGATGCTGCTTGAATGATTTCCTCAGAGTGAGCAGTAGTGACAGATGGCCTTCTTTTTTCCTTTTCTCCATGTATTACTGGAGCTTTTTGTGCAGAGCCATGCTGACTGGGATAAGAAAGCAAACCAAGCTGCCTGGAGGCTTCTCAGCAGTATTGGCACATTGAAAGTTTGGGCTCCAGGGAGTGGAGTCAGAGCTGGACCAGTGAGGGAAAGCCCCAAATCCTCTGCATGTGCTGCTGCTCTCTCAGCATGTTAGGAAGGGAGTAGTCAGTGACTGTAACTGGTGGGGAATCACACCTCACCCACCTCATCCAGCAGGGCTCTGCTAGAGTTCTACCCTGAATATTTTGTCTCAGGTCACATAAAGCCTGAATCAGGTGAACCAAACCAGCTGTGTTGGTGAAATGAGGGAAGTGCTGGTACCCCCAGATAACACAACTGTGCAAGTGGGAAGGATCTAGCGAGTGTTAAGCTGTCAAAAATGTTGCTTGTAGCTGCATCACTGCTCACTGTGTTCAGGAGGGTGTTATTCTGCTAAAAAAAAACTATTCCAATTTTACTGAAATAGCTGTGTCCTTGCCAGACATGCTTTGCAGGATAGCAAGCTGCTATTCCAGTACTGATAAAGCTGTCCCATCATGCAGATACCCTTAGCACCACTGCTATTCATTCTCCTCTGTAAAATGGCAATCATAATATTTCTGTTCCCTTACCCTTTGTCTTCACCAGAAGAGCCAGGGATGTCAGAGTCATCCTGGGGAAATGGCCAGATCCCCTAGGTTTAGCTGTCAATTCGGCTCTGCATCCCGTGGCTCCACAATGAGCCTCTCACTGAGGGCAGCTGTGGGGGAAGGTAGGCTGTGACCTTGTGTAGCAATGAACTGCTTTGCTGTGCTTTAATTGTTTAGTAACTTATTGTTGCTTTCAGGATTGCTCTGTAAGAAAGTAAGTTCCCTTTTAGGTCCATCTCTGTTTCTGCCCTTTGTTTCTCTTCCTTCCTTATTTTCCTGTCTCTGAATGTAGTGACGCCCATGATTTGTACCAATGCAAACCCTGCTGCATTGACTTTAGAGGGATCTGCAGCTGCTGGTGTTAGCCTGACTGATGAATTGCTTAGTGGCCTGGACTCCTTCTAGAGCTTGTAGTCATTCTGCACTAGACTAAGTTGCAATGCAGCTGTCACTACCCAGCTCCTCAGTTGGTCTGCATGATTTTGCTGTCATGTGTAGCTGTGCAGGCTCCAATTCTTCATGTCCATGTGCTCCAGCAAATATATCCAACATGTTCTCTTAAGTTAGCTAAATGCCTTACCTGCTTCTGGAGCTTTTACTTGTTCCTGCCTTCCTTATCATCTGAGAGGAGAAAGCACAGGTCCTAATTTCTCAGCAAAACTGCTTTAACCACATACAAATACACTGCCATTACAATGATCAAGCAGAGCTACAAGCAGGATGGCACCTAGAGAAGAACAAGTAGGAGGAGTCAAAGCTGGCCTGCAAGAAGGCTGAAAACAAAATCCTGATCAGGGCACAGCTGACCTCTCAGACCCTTGTGGGCTTCCTTTCCCTGTACCCAGTCACATCAGGTTAAAATGGGGACAGCTTGCTCTAGAAACATGTTTACACAAATCCAAGCATGCTAGGGCTGCATTACAAAGCACATGATGTGTTCTGATCCCATGATGTTCCATTTAGACAGCAATCTAGAATCAATAACATTCTAGACACAGTTTCTGTTCCATACATCTCATCAAGGCCTTTTGTTGTTTTAACTGGAGGAACTTTAGTAAGGTTTTTTATTTTCAATCTGGATGAATTTGGAAAATGTGCCTTTTATCTGCAGCCTTTGTCTGTGCCTCTCCCAGTCTATTATCCAAGTCTATACTGCAGCAATGTACAAAGTCCTGAAAGAAGGGCTCTGCAGAACACAACGCTTACACACCAAAAATTAACTCAAAAAATTGTCTAAAATGCATTGCAAACCAGCATTCCTTGCATCATGGAACTGGGTGGTACCATGAGGCAGTGGTTGGTTGGTGCCAGCTAGAGCCAGGAGCAAACAACTGGCAGAATGACTGCACGAAGCCAAGGCCTATGGGAAACCATGCACGAACAGTCCAAAGCCTTTATAGATGCCCTAAAAACGCCGAGAGCAGACGGAAACCCTGTCGGGGCTAGTTTCCTCACATGAAGGCTCAGTGACTTCCCTCTCCGCCTCCACCTATGAACTGAGTGACGCGGGGTCGCATGCTGCTACAGAGGACCTTGTCGTGTCTGCCCCCATGCCACAGAAAGCCAAACATAAGCCACGAAAAAGGTCCAGGTCCAAGTCCAAACTAGAGACAGACTCGCCCACAGCGAGTGGCGAGGAGACTGGTGAGGAGGACACTACCGGACAGAAAAATATGCGGCCGGCGACGAGAACCGAGGTTTTGAACGGTAAACGCGGCAAGCGCGGCCCCGTCACTACCACGGTCAGTCGGCGCTACACAGATGCGCAGCTAAGTGACCTGCAAATCAAATACGCAAGGCAGCCAAATGACTCGGTTGCAGAGTACGTTTATCGAGTCCCCCGAGCTGGCAGAGACAAAGTGTCTCTGAGGAAGCAGCCGGCGACTGGGGGGTCGGTGTATTCCTGACCCGGGAACCCGAGGGGTCACGCAGCCTGGCAGCGCGGATAGCTTTTTGGGAAAGTAGCTTCCGACCAGCCTACAGAGGGGAACCGACTGAGTTAGAAGTGACCAGCCTCCCCGAGCTGAGCAGCGCGCTTCGGAGGCTTGCCCGAGTGCAGGCAATATACGATAAGGGAAAATACGACTGTCCCTTAAATGCCCCAGTCGACCTGGAGCAGCTCCACCCTCTCCTGAGGGGGCTGCCCGCAAGCATGCAGGTCCGCGCCTCAGCGAATACAGGAACAATTGAAAAAGCCATTGAGAAAAACAGCAAATCGAAAAAGGGTCCGCAAGAGCATGTCATGACGTGGGCTGAGCTCTTGATGGATTTAAACGCTCACGGTCTTCAATTCGGCTTTCACCCCCACGGAGGCAAAAGCTCCGATGAAAGGAGCCACAGCGGCTCCCGCAGAGACAGAGCCGGGGCAGCGCTAAAAGGCCAGCNTCTCTTTGGAGCTTCGGTTCCTACGGGGTGGAGTCAAAAAGGGTGAGAACGGCTCATGTAAACACCCTACAGATGGCTCCAGCATTACCCCAGGCTGCCACTACTTATATGCCTCAATATCCCTTACCTGCAGCAGCTAGGCAAGGCATCGCCGAGGTGATTGCTGACCTGGAGAGGAGACAGATAATCTGCAGGACTCACTCTCCATACAATTCCCCAATCTGGCCAGTTAAAAAACCAGAGGGGCGCTGGAGGCTCACTATAGATTATAGGAGGCTAAATGGCAACACTCCTTCTCTTGCAACTGCAGTGCCTAGCCTAACCTCAGTGGTCATAGCCGTTCAGGCTGCATCCCACTCGTGGATGGCTGCCCTGGACGTCCGGGACATGTTTTTCATGATTCCAATGAGGGAGGAGGATAAGCCTCAGTTTACTTTTACCTGACAGGGGATCCAGTACACTTTTAATCATTTACCCCAGAGGTACAAGCGTGCTCCTACAATTGCCCGTAATGCACTGGCAGCACTTCTAGACACCATCAAGGTCCCAGAAGGCATTGTCATTTATCAATATATAGATGACATATAAGGGGGTGGGGACAACAAAGAGCAGGTGGGTTCGGTAGGAAAAGCCATCTGGGAACTGCTAACCCAGAATGGGTTAGACATACTCTCTGCCAAGTGCTAAGGCCCAGGACAGGAAATCAAGTTCCTTGGGGCCTGGTGGGTCACAGGAGCAGTGGCAGTGCCAGCTGATACCCTGGAAGAAATTGAAAAGGGCCAGATCCCCGGGAACAAAAAGGAGCTGCAGAAATTGCTGGGAACCCTGGGATACTGAAGGAAGTATATTCCCAGCTTCTCAGTGATTGCCAGGCCATTGTATGATCTGCTCAAAAAGCACAAGGCCTGGGACTGGACTGCAAAGCACTCCGAGAGCCTTAAAACCCTTAAGGATGAGTTAAAGACCTACCGGAAATTTGGCCCACTACATCCAAGGGATCCCTTAAGGGCAGAATGGGACTTTTTCTGATCATGCTTCCTACTGTGGCATTTACCAGAAGGGACCTAAAGGCCCCAGTGGAGCCCTCCTGTTTTCCTCTACAGTGTTCAAAGACACTGAAAAGAGCTACTCTGAATGGGAAAAGGGACTCCTTTCCCTTACAAGGGCCATTAAGAAAGCAGAGAAGCTTCACACAGGACATTGTGGTGCAAGGACCTTTTCTCCTGCTGAAGCTGATTCTTAGGAGATCCTCTCCACCAGAGGGGATAGCCCCAAAGTCCACTGTAAGAAAGTGGTATGCCTACTTAGAGGGAATTGCACAGCTCATGCCTCTAAGAGAAGGGCCAGCGAAGGTGTCCAAGCTCCAGCAACCAGTAAATCCGGATGCAGCTTTACTGGGACAGCCCTACAAGCCATCTCCAATAGATGTAGCTCCAGAGGTGACCACAGACTCTGACACTGAGGGAGTGTGGTTCACTGATGTCTCCTCCCAGAGAGTGGGATCACAGTGGCACTACAAAGCAGCAGCCCTGGAGATCAGCACCGGCAGGACTGTCACTGAAGAGGGTGAAGGCAGTGCACAAGTGGGTGAATTGCAGGCCCTCATACTGGCTGTGGAAAATGGTGCCAAAGCCATCTACATGGACTCTTATGCCACCTTTAAAGAAACCACAGAGTGGATTTGCCAGTGGGAAGCAAACCAATGGGAAATTGGCACCACCAAAGTTTGGAGAGCCGGAGATTGGCAGAGACTGCTGGAGATAAGCTGGTCAAGACCCATCAAAGTGAGATGGGTCAAAGGACACTCGAAGAAAGGACCCCCTGCTGCAAAATGGAACCAGCAGATTGATCACCTAGCACGTATCCATGTTGTGAGCAGGGAGAAAGACTGGGAGAGATGAGCTGAATGGCTACACCTTAAAAGGGGCCACTCAGGCAAAGCTGATCTCTACTATGAGTGCAGGTCACGTGGATGGCCAGTCTCTCTGTCAGCATGTGAGACCATCATTTCAGCCTGTCCACAATGCCAGATAAGGCTGAAGGCCAACCACCCAAACCTTGCACCAGCCCAACATATCTGCCAGAACAAAAATCTCTGGAACACCTGGCAAGTGGATTATGTGGGACCCCTCAAGCCATTGCATGGAAAGAAATATATACTGGTTGGCATAGAAGTGGTCTCTGGCTTAACCATGGCCACTGCCACCAGTGCTGCCTCGGGAGCTCAAAACAATTGAGACTTTCAAACAGTGGTTCAGCGTCCTGCCAGTGCCCGAGTGCAACCAGAGCAATGCATTTCACTGCGACCTCAGTGCAAGTCTGGGCATGCAGTGAAGGGGTGAAATGGGTGTTCCATACCCCATATTACCCCCTGGCAAATGCCATTGTTGAGAGGACAAATGGCCCGCAAATGTCTCTAAAGGTGGCTGGGACTTTCGTTTGGCCCAGGCAGTCTTCACAGTTAATAATCATTGGGGAGGCTATGGAAGCCCCAAGATTAAGGCCTTCTGCCCAGCTGAGCCAATAGTGAATGCTGACCTTGTGTCAAGAGGGACCAATGATAAATCTTTGTCCCAGACTCAAGTGGGCCTAGGGGTTGTGCCTGTGACTTTGGCTAAGCCTGGGGGCTCATATGCCTGGGAAGCCCTGGACAATAATGGAAAGACCCACTGCATCAGTGCACGGTGGATTGTCCCCAGCTATTAACCGCCAAAATAGAACTCATACCGTACCTCACTGGACTACAAGGGGTTAGTACCCATCACCCTAAAGTCCTAGATAAATCTGTCCATTGCCACTGGGGTGGACTGTGGCAGGGCACACCCAAGTCCCTGCCTCACCAGAGGTTTGAGTGGGGCACAAAACTGTTTTCCTCTCCCCGCCACCTCTGGCTCCAGGGGTTTGGAATGTGGAAAGAAGTAGGCACGAAATTCCTTCCCCCACCCCTGCAGGCTTAAATGGGGAAGAGCAAATGGCCCCAGCATGTATATATATGGCAACTGGAAACATTGTCTGGTTGGACCTCGAGGGGAACATTGAGGGGGATCTTGAGGAGTATCTGGAAGAAGGGTGATGAGAAAGTGCACGGTCTCCGCTTTTGGACCGCCGCATCCTGCCTGCCTGCTGCAGGCACCTGCCTCTGCTGTAAGCTGCTGCCGTTTGTGGGCACACTGCCGAGCATCCTGGCTTTGCCCTGTGCTGCCCCATGATCTCTGCCTGTGGCAGCCATGTCTGCAGTCATTTTGGACTCTGGCAGGTTTACTCGCATTGGATCCTGTGCCACATTGATCCACTGCTGGATTACAATTTGCAGTTCCAGACACTGCCACAAAAGACACTGCCACAAAGGAGCCAAGGGAACATCTCCAAATTCCTACTCCACCACCATGAGTAGCACAGACGTTCCCTAAGGCTCTGGACTGTCTTTTATTTGTAAGTGAGGCAAAGCTTCTTTTGTGGCAAACCTTTTCCAATTTTCTGATTTTCCTGAGTTACTAAATTGCCTATAAGCATCCTTGCGAAGATTTTCCTGAACGAATTAGAACCCAAAACTAACTAATTTGTATATAGTTTGTGGGCAGGGCTTTTTGGAAACATATTTTATAATTCCTGCCTCACTAATTGCCACAAGCAATTCAAATGGGCACAACATTTCCCATCTCCCAGTCACTAGAGACTTCACCCGACTGCCATGTCTTTTCAAATACTGTCTGGAGTAGCTTTGTAACTACATCATACAATTCCTTTAGGACTCTGGGGTGCATCTCATTAGGTCCCATAGATTTATGTATATTTGGGTGGTCCTGAACCTGATTTTTCCATGCAGTGGGAAGGACAGTAAGTAAATTAACCAAAACCCTTCTACTAGGCTGTCAGCGAGGCCGAATCTGGCACACACTTGTTCACTCATTATAGGTTTCACCCAGAACATTGGTGATTCTTCCTTAGGGTATGATGTCTGAAGGGACTCAGGGCATCCTGAATTGCTCCAACTCTCCTTTTAACTACCAGTAGCCACTCCATGTCCATACTGAGTAACACCACACCAGAAGTCTGCTCAGCCCAGCACGCACCCTTCAGCACACTGTCCAACAGGAGCAATAAACACAGTAGTGAAAAGTGGATTTGTAGGGAAGACCAGAGCAGACAGCAGGCATGGGATGATGCTTTTCTAAATATCCTGTAATTATCCAACACTTGTACAGTGCAAACCATAAAACAAGTCTCAGCACAAGGTCTGAGATGCAAAGTGACCTCCTTGTCCAGGGAAGGATCCTGGTTGTTAATGGCTTGTCCTGGAGGTAGGTGGTTTGAAACTCTGCAAGTTATGAAAGAGCTCAGTTAGTTACCCATGTCCTGGTCAAAAACTCAAAGTGTAGAGACAAATTTTAAGTAAATAAATAGTACAGGCAACACAGAAAAGGCATCACCACAACATTTCCACCCCAAAGCAGTGAAGGTCATTTGTCAATCATGCACCTTTCGAGAAAGCATCACTCAGTGGCCCAATCCCAAGAGAATCTTTGGGAAAAGGTCCTCAGCAGAGGGAATACCTGTCTCAATCCCCACAGCTGGAAAACAGGCAAGAGTATATAGCACATGTGCAGTAATTTCAGGATCCTTAGAAAGACTCACAAAACATTGACATAATTCACTTAAAAGTACACACTGGGACCAACGAGGGTGTCCATGCTCATTTTCTTTCTTGCAATGGTACTAGACTTCCATTAAATCTCATGAGTGTCCAGATGAGGGAACAGATCTGNAGAATCCCCTCCCTTGCCCTGCTGGCCATGCTTCTGTTGATGTAGCCCAGGACTCAGTTGCTGTCTGGGCTGCATGTGTGCACTGCTGGGAAAAAGCATGACCAGCAGTTGTGTTGGCTGTGAGGGGAACGTGAAAAGGAAAACAATGTTGTGTGGTTTTTTTTTTCCCTAGACAGAACCCTAAAGTCCAATCTGTACATTGATTTTCTGTTCAAGAAAAGGGCTGCAGGCTTTGGGAGAGGGGTGGAGTTTTCATCAGAAACACTTTCAGAGGTGTAATTCTGTGTGGCATGGACAGGTACTTTGGCAGAATATATTTCTTCATTTTATGTGGACATAAGCTGCATTACTAATATTGTTTGGCTGGAATATCTGCCTCGACACTTGGTGAGGTCAGAAAGGAGCATGAGGGCTGTACAGTACTAGGAGAATGAAAGCGAATCAACTTCTTTGTTTGGACAGGGCCTGAGTGTCTGTCAGGAGCAGCAGTACAATCTGGGAACTGTTCTGCAGAGCTGCAAGTTTCTGACTAATTCTAGGCTGTCAATCCACGGCGGAGATAGCTTTTGTTATTTTTAGTAATTCCTTTTCTAATGCGTTTTGGGGGAACAAGGTCTTACAATTGAAGGCATTTTACTTTTCAATCTATTGAGAAAGTAAAATGTTCCTGATTCCAGCTCCAAGCAGCCTAGCTGTATGGCCACCTTTCATGTCTAAAAAGGAGCAGGGGCAAGCTGCCCGCCTTGCAGATTTGCAGAGCAATTGTGGTAGGACACGTAATGCATCCATCTGTCTTCTAAGCCGTGTAAAACCATCTCTCCTTCAGTGACAAGTATCCTTTTTTTCCAATGCATACATGAAAACAAACCAAAAGCCATCAAAAAAAAAACCCCAAAAAAACCCCAAAACCCAAAAAAACCCAAAAAACCAAAACCAAACCAAAGCAACAAAAAAAACCCCAACCCAAAAAAACCCACCAAACAAACAAAAGAGAGGGACTTAAAACACAGGTGCAATTGCATCCTTTCAAAGACATTCAATAGTTGTAGGTAAATGCTTCTTAAAACTTGGAACTGGTTATAATTTTTTTTTCCCAGTACAGTTTGAACACTGGGACTGTGCAGGGTAAAGGAGGATAAAATTCCATGGAGAAGTCTTGTAGCTAGGAAGGAGCTGATCTTGGTGATGAGTTTCTGGACTCAACATAAAGAATGTTACTTCTCTCCTCCTCAAGAACCACCTATAAAATGACACCAATCCTTTCTCCTGTGGTGGAGGCAGAGGCCAGCCTGGGGGTCAGATGAAGTATGAGTCCTCCTGCCAGCTTCACAAAGGGATGGTAAGTGACAGCAGCAAGTGGGGTCTTGCTCCATCTCCAGCACTCTGCTACTACACAAGGCTGCAGTGACCAAATTGTGTGAGGGCCCAGCTCTATTAATTCCTCAAGCACTGGTCCTCTTGTGCACACCTCCCTCCACTGCATGCATAAAGGCACTATTCTAAATAATATTTGATAGTCATAAATGATACTGCATTTAGATTCATGGTGCCATTCAAATACATCACTGTTGAAGTCTGATTTCTAATGCCATTAATGATGTTAATGAAGAAGAAACCTTTTTTTTTTCCTTTAATAAGGAAACAAATAGCAATCCTGTCTGCTTTCAGATAGGTGGTGAGACCTGGGAAAATAATTACTTGCAATGTGTGATGGGTTAGGGAGTTC
>WBNM01010453.1:61693-75459 GCA_013399055.1 Ramphastos sulfuratus | reverse complement strand
GGGTGTGCCCCACCACACAGGGACTTTTTTCTTTTTTTCATTGTGTGCTAGAAGTTTCTCCAGTTTAACTAGAAGTAATCGTTTACAGAAAGCATAGATTTTTTCCCTGCGTGAATACTTTATGTGTGTTTGCTGTCTGCACTGCAAAGAATTTCCTGTAGTTTAATCCTTTCTGGTAAAATTCAGAACACATTAAAAGTCAAGGTTCAGATGCCTTTAGTTCCAGTTGAAAAAGACCATTAGATGTAGGAAAACACTGGTATATTTTTATAATGTTGAAAGAAGTCATTCAGAGGTTTATAATGAGTCATTGTTAAATTTAAGAATAGTTTTATTTGGGAATCCTTGTTAGTTGCAAAGAAATGCAGAGCATTCAAAACATTTCAAACAACAAAATATGCATGTATGAAAACAGGTACAAATGTATAAGGTTACTTGGTAATTTTCCCGACTTCTGGTCAGAAGTAAAATCCAATTAATGCTTTATTAAAGTGATGCATCTTCAGTTATATTAATAATAAGCAATGGTTTGAAGTGTAGTCAAAGATATACTTTATTGTTCTGAGTGCTGATATATTAAAGAATATAAACAGGTAGGTTACCTTAACATTTTTTGTCCTTTTTCTTTTTGATTTTTTTTTCCCCTAAATTAAAGTTTGGACTTTTTCCAAATGACCGTAACTGGTGAAGGCAGGGTTTCCAGAGACTACACAGCACCCTGGGCATCAGAGAATGTAGGTATGCAAAATAAAATAATTGATTTTTAGTAACTATTAACTCAGGTGCAGCTGTATGTGCATCTTACCTTTGATTCATTCCCTTTAGGGTGATACACTTTCCACTGCATTCCCCTAAAACACATTGTCTGATCTGTGAGTGCATTAAGAAGAGTGTGAGTAGCAGGTGTGGGGAGGTTCTCCTCCCCCTGTACTCTGCCCTAGTGGAGACATATATGGAATATTGTGTTCAACTCTGGCTAGGTGGTTCAAGATAGAGCTCAGTGAAGGTCTATAAAGATGATTAAGACACTGGAGAGTCACTCTCATGAGGAGAGGATGAGAGACTTGGGGCTCTTTAGCCTGGAGAAAACTGAGAGGGGATCTTATCAACGTCCACAAATACCTAAAGGTCAGGGATCAAGAGGGTAGGGCTGGACTCTTTTCAGTGGTGTCCAGAATAGGAGCATATTTTAACACTTTATGATTGCTGAGTGACAGTTGAAAACTGTTTCCATTTGCTTTGAGGTTGTTGCATCAGTGAGATTAAACACAGGAACAAAGAGCTTCTCACATGCAACAAATCGCAAGGCTTCAGCCTTAGTTATCACTTGAATACATGCAGCATTTAATTTGGAGTACTGCTACAAAGGAGTGGCATTTGTTCTTAGTCCCTCAGCACTATTCCAAAACTGTATTCAGATTTTATGGAGCTCTCTTTAAATGCTAAGTTTAACTGACATCTCTAAGATTTTTTTCACTATACCAAAGCTGAACCTTCTCTTTTCAGATTTCTTTTGTGGGACTAAGCAAGCCTCACTTGCACTGTTATTTGACCATGCAGGAAGAATCCACACATTTTTATTTATATGAAACTACTGGAAAATCCTTAAGGTGTTTTATTTGTGTGAATGTATTTCAGTGAGTGATATGTTTGCTGTCTGTTTCTCAGGGTTTCAAACTTGAGTCATAAGAATGGTTTTATTATCAGCCTTGTGCAGACTGGCCCGTTACAAATTCACTAATGTTATATTTCGGGTGAACGATCTCCAGGCATGTAACAGCAATGATTTTGATCGACTACTTCTTACTGCAGTTTATGATCACTTGCAAAGAGTCACTCTCAATAGAATTAGATTCTTCATCTACTCATCATTCCTCAGTTGTTCCCTGAGTTGCAATAACACCATAGTTGACAGCAAAATTAATATCTATCCTTGTCAACAGAGATGCCTCTTTCCTTGTGCTTTCCCTACCAGAATTCACTCAACCTGCTTTCCATTTTACATTGGTTTTTATTTGTGCAATTTACTTTGTCGTTGCCTCAGAGCTCTCGAGTTCCTATTTTCTGGCACAAGTAGTATTACTTCACCCTTTAAGCATGATTTCTCCCCATTTATTATCAAATAAGACTGTACTGTTGGAATCTAGAAAACATACTAGTCTTTAACTTCATAATTTCCCACCACTGATACCAACATTAGACCAAATGGGGAGTAACATAATAAATATAATGACCTATGAAATGGTTTTCCTTTTTAATTAATGACTTTCTATTGGGATTGTTAACAGATGTCTACTAATAATAGAACATAGCTATGCTTTAATGGCAGTCCTAAGACAACATCATAAATGTTTTCCACCTTTTATTTGCTAAACTAAATTTTCTCTTCCAGGAGCTTTAGTATTTACATGGAAATAAATGCAAGGCCTTTACAGACTTCCTGCCTTCCTACCCAATATGACTTTTAAGTACAGGATTCATGAGTCATGTAATTTGATGGAAGAAACCAGCCTTGAATACTTTCTATTGATTTTGTGAAAAAGGATGAGAAAGTAAATTTGCAATTGTTCAGGCATGTAACGGTGCAAATTTACTACAAGTTCTGAAAACTAATAATAGATACAACAATGCAGTTATCAGAGAAAGGTTGCAGTTATGAAAAAATAAGATTTTTCAAATTCTCTAGGAGGCTTATTAATAAAACAGATAATCATAACATATTTAAGAATTTGCATTTGGGGGGATTGGGGGGAAAGGCAACTTTCTGTTGAGAATATTCAAGGGTCAGCTTGCTGACTTTTGCCACTGTTTTAGTCAGGCAATTTTAAAGACCTTTCTAGTGAAGCACATAATTAATCCATAGGATGCAACTGCTCCTAGAATGTGACTGTCCATTATTCCTTAGATATGTCCTGGAGTATACAACCCAAAGTGTGGATGTCCTCTGGAAGTATTGCTATAAAAGTACTCCACTTTAATTTTGACAATATTTACTCATATATGTTACTTTGTCTTTCCTTTGTCCTTGTGTGCACAACAGTGGAGATATTTTTCAATAACTGAATGTCATAATGACACTTCAGACCTGACAACAGAAAAGTTTAAATGAGACAATGATCTTTTTGTCTCAAACGGACTAGAACTAGCTCATGACTCCATGAGTAAACCAACTGAATGTCATAAAGACATCTCACACCTGCACAATGGAAAAGCTTAAATGAGACAATGTTTTTGTCTCAAGCGGACTAGAACTAGCTCATGACTCCATGATCAAACCAGTGTTGTTCATAGTTACAAAACTGTGAAAGGTCTCTCACCCAGAAGCAAGTGAGCATCCTTATAAACTTGATGAACCAGATATGATGTTTGCTACCTTAACCACAAATTTCAATTAAAAGGCAAAATATTAAAGTTACTTAAATCACATTGTCTCTGGACCCAGGAAAGCTCACTGAGATAAGGCAACAAAAGCAGCTCTCACCAAGATAGCATGAAAACTGAAGGAGATTTATAGTTTCAAGGGGTGCACAGCTTCGGGTTGCAGGTGAGAAAGAGGAGAATTTTGATCTTGTGATGGGCTTTTTAGAGGGAATATAGGAAGAATTATTATGGGATAATTTGAGAAAGGACCAAAAACAAGGCAAGAGTCAGAGAAAGGGGAAGAAGATGGTGTCTGAGTGTAAACAACTTGTACCTGACTGAGCCCTGTGCTTGATCACAGCAGTCTGTTGTAAGGTCTTATTAACCACATTGCCAATCCTTAGTGTGGATGTCTTCTCTGTTCAGTGTGAATATGTGAAAGGTAGTGAACTTTGAGCCTGATGACCTGTATTATAGGGTATCAGCCACCAATGTGTCCACAAACTTCAGGGACTCGTAGGTCCAGGGCCAAGAAACTGGAAGGGACTGGAGTCTGAGTACCGGTTATTGTTTTGTCCTGGTTTCACTGGGATAGAGTCATAGGCCAGCCAGGAACTTAAGATGGGATAGGCAAAAGCCAAGGCAGTTGACCCATGCCATAAATGTCATTCTCATTATAAAGGAGTAAGTTTTCTGAGGTTAGAGTCTTTGCCTGGTTCTCTTCTTTCTTTTCCTTCTTCTACTTCCTCCTGTCTCCGGAGGAACTTTTTTGCCGTTCTGTTCCCATGCACTGCTCTCCCATTTATTGTACCTGCCATACGTTCACTGAACGGAGTGTAGCTTTGTACACTTTATTTTTGGCATTGATAGGAGTTTGGTTATCTCGTTAAATCTGTTTTCATTTCAATCTGTGGATGTTTTCTCCTGATCCATCTTCTGTGCTGGTGACGGATCATTGGGTGATCAAATAACTGCTATAGTTTAGCCCCAGACACGGGCTAAATGCAGACATGTATGAACTGGTCCATGACCAGCTACCAGGAAAGCCTATATCGTGTGTATATTTACTTACTAGTGGCATTCAGTCTTGACCAGACAGGCAGGAAAAATAAGATTGGACTCTCTGTGCTTCATGTTTGCATGAGTATTGTTTGTTTGTGTGTTGGGAAAAAACCCTCTACTCTCTGTTGAGATGTGGGTGGCCACCTGCGTGGGTATGTGTTTGCGTGCATGTGTGCCCATCTCTATGCCCATCAGGAATGTGTGCTCAGTGTCACTGCTGGCTAGAGTTGAGAATGGAAAGCCACCACTCCCAAGATTTTGCTACCTCTGGCAAATTCGTGTCTTTTTAACCTGCCCAGAAGGAGAGGGGAAAGTGGATGATGTTTATAAAACAACTGGTTTTACCTTCCATGGGTACTTTTCTTGTCATGAATTGTTTCTTAAAGGAAAAGTAATTTGGTTTTAGAGCCCATTACCTAGACCAAAAATGTCTGTGTACTTGCTGTGGCTTAGTCCTTTTGCAGTGGGTGACATTTACCTCGTAAGTTACATAAAATTAAAAATCTTTAATGATCTTCTATTGTAAAAAAAAAAACCCAACAGCAACGTAAACTATGGTCCAATGATTTTCTAGAAATACAAGACAAATGATATGTGTAAGCTAGTAAGAACTGAAATTCTGACTAAGTTAGTAGTATGAAATCATCAAAACTTTGTGTAAACCCACCTAATTGTTTGTTCAGAACCTCCTTCCCACCCACACATTCATTCTTTCAGTAGTAATTAGTTGTTTTCACAGTTTCTTAAACTGTGTTAATGTCAGAATAAAGACGTGGAGAACTTTAATGAGCATATATTTTATTTTAATTGGCCATAAACCACAGATTTAATGTCATAAAAATAATGAATTAAGTACTTTGTGCCCAGAACTTGGGCCCTTCAAATTCAGGGCTATTTATGAAATGATAAATAATTATCTTTTTGAAGCATATTTTACTTAAAACTGTCAGAATTTGCTATTTAATTGGCTAGAATGACACTCCTCCTTATATTTCATGTGAAAAGCAGTACTGTTTGGTGAAAGAGGTCGCGGAGGTTAGATTTGACTTGAAAGGGTGAAGTTCAGATAGTTAGTAGGAATATAGCTAGGGATATATACAGGATATATCTGGTTGGAAGACACCTCAAAGATCATTCAGTCCAACTGCTGACCCAGCACTGAAGGGTCAACACTAAACCATATGCCAAAGTGCCAGGTCCACATGCCACTTGAACACTCCCAGGGATGGTAACTCCACTACTGCCATGGGCAGACCATTCCAATGTTTGATAACCCTTTAAGTGAAGACATATTTCCTAATACCCAGCCTAAACCTCCTGTGGTGCAGCTTGTAGCCACTTCCTCTAGTCTTGTGGCTTGTCATCAAGGAGAAGAGGCTGCCCCCTCCTTCCTCCAGCCTCCTTTCAGGTAATTTTAGAGAGCTATAAAGTCCCACCTCAGCCTTCTCTTCTCCAGACTAAACAATCTCAGATACCTCAGACACTCCTCGTAAGCCATGTACTCCAGGTAGTTCACAAGCCTCATTGCCCTTCTCTGGACATGCTCCAGCACCTCAATGTCCTTCTTGTAGTGAGGGGCCCAGAACTGAACATAATACTCAAGTGCTGACTACCAGGGGATGATCACCTCCTTGTTCCTGCCAGCCACAGTGTGTCTAACAGAAGCCATCATGCCATTGGCTTTCTTGGCCACCCGGGCACACTGTTGACTCACCTTCAGCAGACTAACAACCAGAACCCCCAGGTACCTCTTTGAGTCACAACTTTTCAGTACACATCCCCAGGTCTGTAGCTTACAATGTGATTGTGATGACCACATTAATGTTTATAAATATGCCAGGAGGGTGGAGCCAGCCTGTTCTCGCTGATGCCCAGTGACAGGACAAGGGGCAATGGGTGGAAGTTGAGGCATAGGAGGTTTCATGTGAACCTGAGCAAGAATTTTTTCACTGTGAGGGTGACAGAGCACTGGAATGAGCTGCTCAGGGAGGTTGTGGAGTCTCCCTCTCTAGAGATATTCAAGAAGCACCTGGATGTGTTCCAGTGATCTGCTCTAGGTGACCCTGCTCTGGCAGAGGGGCTGGACCACATGATTTTTCAAGGTCCCTTCCAGCCCCTGACATTCTATGATTCTATGATTGCTGTGACCTAAGTGGAGGACCTGGCACTTGACTTTCCTGAACCTCATATGATTAGACTTAGCCCATCAGCCTACCTGTCCAGATTCCATTGTTAAGTTTCCCTGTCCTGTAGCAGATTGACACAGCCACCCAGCTTTTTATCACCTGCAAACTTACTGAGGATGCAGATTATATGTCACATTCTTGTCCATCTCTTTGACCCTTCTTGAAAATAGTGTCTATCTGTTGTCCTGAAAATGGGTTTTGTCAATCTGAAGTCAAAGTAGTGACTGAATATTAGCTAGTTTACCTGAGTAATTATAGATAACTTTCCAGTTTCAGTAGTGCATATGGTTGACAATGTAAGGAACAGAAGAATTCATCACAGTGTTTTAGCACAGGAGTGACCAGAAATTATCTCCTCATTGTGTGAGATCATTTAAGAAGTTGTTAACAAAAATGTACTGAAAACATCAGGAAGGAAGAGAATAAATAAGTGCAGTTACATGATACTCATATAATACGTAGAATGCATATAATACAATGCATATGTACAAAAAATATATTTACAAATATTTACAATTTAGAAATAACACAAGGAACCTCAAAGGGATCTCCCTGAGTTGTTCCTCAAACGCCCTGGATGAAGCCCAGAATGGGCTAACAGCCACCTTCTATTCCTCTCCCTACTAAGAAAACCAAGAAGGCCACAACTGCTATTACTCAGCCAAGGTTACTGCAGAAATCAGTGTGGAGGAGTTAAGGAGCAGGCAATGCAAGGAGGCAGAAAGGCAAAGAATAAAGAGATAGTTTATACAGGAGATTATATACTAGTCCAGCAAAGAAATGAAACTATATAGATTTATCTTATTACTGATCTTCTGCATCCAGTACAATTCTGTATTTAAAACTTCAAATTAAACTAATGTTAACTCTAATGTTAAAGAATGTTAACTCTGTAACTGCCACAGGTATCTTCACAGGAATATAGGTTTCTATACTGAGCAAAAATAGAACTTAAATATTAAATTATTATTCTGAATACTGGGGAAAAAAATCCAGTACTGGAACATGTAACTGGAAGGCACTGGCAAAATTTACAGGAAATAACTTTAATGGAGGAAACAATTATTTCTTTTATGTCAGGACAAGACTATCTCTTATTCAGTGGGTTGTACAATGTCCTGTTGATGTAGCCTGACTGCCTAATACAGATTTATACATTTTAAACTTAGTGATTGTCAAGGATCAGTGTTTTCTATAGAAGAGAAGGAGGAGTTTCAACATATCTTTACAAACAAATCTATTTTTGCTTTGACTTTTGTCTTTTCCTGTTGTCGAAAACAAATAATTAAAAAAATATTTCTCCTGCATATATTGCATCTAGAGAAAGGTTTGAAAATGTTAAACTGGACATATATTGATAGCATTTTTCCTTCCTGAACTAGCTAACATGGGTATTCTACTCATCCTTTTCTCTGCCTTGCATTATTTCTCAGTATATAGCCACCACAGATTGCTCACATAAAATACATAAACTAAAAATATGATTATTTAATCCAATGGATTTATTATTATCAAAAATTCATTGTAATTAGCCACTCTTCTAATACCCTTTCTTAGCACTGCACTATATTGGCTTTGTCAGTCTTGATGACTAAGCTTTTAGCCATTGTGCATATACTTTTCAAATTCTTACCTTGTGTTGTAGAGTCTGCTGGGAATCAACAATTGTTTGTAAGTGTTTTGATGCATTTTGCAGAATCACAGAATTAACCAGGTTGGAAAAGACCTTTGAGATCATTGAGTCCAACCTATCACCCAACACCTTCTAATTAACTAAACCATGGCACTAAGTGCCTCATCCAGTCTCCTTATAAACACCTTCAGAGATGGTGACTCCAACACTTCCCTGGGCAGCCCATTCCAATGCCAATCACTCTTGCTGTGAACAACTTCTTCCTAACATCCAGCCTAAACCTTCCCCTGTGCAGCTTGAGACTGTGTCCTCTTGTTCTGTCACTGGGTGCATCTTTGTATACATTTATCTCATTGCACTAAGCAGTCTTTCAAGTTTGCAACAGTTTTATGTCTCCAGTAAACACAGAGAACAGGTGATGTGAATGATCAGATATGCCTTACCTCCACCATCCAATGTACTGTCCTAAGTAAGGTTAAACTCTAATACCTGGAAGGTGTGTTCCAGGGGAGTAATTAATATAATAAAAGGGAAGTCTGTTCTGCTTCCCAAATCCAGAACACTTAGTTATGTGCATAGGATGGGAAGGTTGGGGTGGAAGGGAAGGATATAAAAATACCCTATTGTATTCCAAGGGCTTATGAAGCCAAATGACAGGAGGTCTGAATATGGTTGTGTGGAGAACACATTGATGGCAGAAATGGGATCTTGCCCTTCTATTGCTCTTGAAGAATGTCATACCCTGCTTTAGTCTGAGATTTGTCCCAGAGTTTGTTTAGTGTCTTTGCTGGGTTTTGTTGGGGTTTTTTTTGAATAGTCAATAACATTTTGAAGACATTGAGTGAAGGTGATTGCCTAGCCTCTTCTGATGAGCTGTTTGAATGCCTGTTTAAATATTTAGCTTATGAAATAATTTGCATAAATTGTAATAAATGGAACTGAAAGAACTTGGCTATTTTCTATTTCTTTGGAAAGAGTACGCTTTATTCCTTCTTCTAAGGAATTTGTTTAGTTCTCATCAATACAGCTCTGTTTTCTTGGAAATGAAGCAAGAAGAGAAATGAACTTTACAAAAGGTAAAAGCATAATTAACACTCTGGGTACCAGAGTGGTTGAGGTTGGAAGAGACCTTTGTAGGTTATGTTATCCAGCTACTTGCTACATGCACTTGCCCTGTTACTCTGGGGACGTGTATACTTACAGAGAATAATGACTGACTGATTGACCTCATTGGTTACCAAACGAGGTTTTTACTATTAATAACTGTTTTACCTTGACACTTACTTCACTGATTGCATTAAGTAAAGTCATGATGAGAAGTTAAAGAGCTTTGAAAGGGTCTGTTCTGTCTTCACCTTTAATTCATACGTTGATCTGAAACATCTTTATGCAGTGTCATTTGATGAGAAGTATAAGTAAATGTGGATGCACACTCCTGGACTCACAGAAATCACAGAAATTCTGGATGGAAAAGACCCTCAGGATCACCAAGTCCAACTGATAACCCTACTCTACAAGATTCACTCTAAACCATATCTCCAAGCACCACATCCAAACAACACATCCAGGGTTGGTGACTCACCCACCTCCCTGGGCAGCCCATTCCAATGCCTTACCACTCTTTCCATGAAAAAAACTTTTCCTAATATTCAGTCTAAACCTCCCCAGTTGCAGCTTGAGGGCATTCCCTCTTGTTCTGTCACTATTTACCTGTGAGAAGAGACTAGCACTGACCTTTCCACAATGTCCTTTCAGGTAGTTGTAGACAGCAATGAGGTCTCCCCTCAGCCTCCTCTTTTTCAAATTAAACAGCCCCAGCTCCTTCAGTTGCTCTTCATAAGATTTATTCTTCAAAGATGTTTCATGTTTTTCCCTCAGTAGTTTATCCATTCCTTATTATCATTCTTATTAAAAATCATTATTACTTTCGTACTGGTACATCTCAAGGCCAAATTAGCTGCAATTAACTGTAGTTGTAAATTAATTTATTTTTACTCACTAAAAATAGTAATAATGTAACATTGAGTTTGACTTTGGAGGCTAATTGCATCATTTTAGAAATAACAAAACTCAGAAATAACACATTAGCAGTAATTTACTCCCCTAACATGTACAAATTGGAATTTTTTAAAGTGTATTTAAATGGACTTTTAATTTTTTCTGATGTCATTTTGTATGCTTTATTAGAGAGCATTAAGGGATCTCAAGGCCAACATTACTCTGAAGTATATCAGCAGAAACATAAGTCTAATTTTAAAAGGTTTTATTATATTTCCTATAAGAGGTTGAACTATTTATAAATCTTTATGATTCACTTGTAATGAAGCTTGTACTTTTCCTCTGTAATAGGTCTTGCACTTTGTAACTCTAGTATCACAATATCATTTTCTTTTTTTTTTTTTTTCCCTTACACTTCCTGAACTGGGAAGTGTTACTTTTTATTACATGCTTTTGGAGGTGAGAGGTCTTTCATCCCAACTAAAGGCTTTGAATATCATTCTACATTAACTCCCAAAAAAGTGCTGAGCGCAAAAAGCGGGGGGTGAAGAAGGTGGGGAGGCATCAGTAAGCAGTGGTGCAGTGGCATAGCGACATGAGTTAAAGTAGTAAGAATGAAAAGATGTGGGAAAAAATAGAGAATGATCAGAGTTTGTAGGAAGGAGACAAGACATAAATTTATTGTAATGTTGGAGTTGGTGGAGTATCTTGTTCATTAATATAAATGGCTTGCAGTAAAACAAGAAGTATTGTTTTACCGTGTGGAAATATTCACAAGTAGGTGAATTGTAGAAGCATATTTTATTGTAGCTTGGCCAGTTGCGTTAACTTTATGAGAGTACAGGTCTCTAGATCAGGCGTAGGTGAAAAACGAAGTTTGAGATCAGAAAGGCAANCTGTGATACTGTGATACCTGTGTCTCCCACATTGTGCATTAGATGCGCTCATCTGGCCCCCACTGTGAATTCCTGTGCTCTAGAGTCACTGTCTCTCAGAAATTGAAGCTATGTGGTGTCTCTTCAGGGTTCCTGAGCCTGCCTTTCATGAAGTCCAAGCATGGAAGTTTGAAGTTAGTGTTAAGTTTCAGTAGCGTTTATCTCATTGGAAAGGAGTACAAGCAAAGCCAAGAGATGTGTGATGGTTTGGGAGTTATTCGACTCCCACACACAATGAAATCACCCAGACTAGACTCAGCTGGCTGGAAGTTAAGGAATGAAGCTATATTTACAGCTTAGCACAATTTACAAGCATATATACATATATATATATATGCACTCAATATACAGCTATATACAAGTTAAAAGTAATACAGAAACACAAAATCCCTCCAAAACAATCAGATTGCCAGGAGGCTCCTGACCCAAACCTCCACACACACATTTCTTTCCCCTCCCTTCAGAAATAACCAGATCAAACCCCCTATATCTCACGTGATAAATCTGGAAAGATCTGAGGTGAGATGTCAAAAAGACAAGGAGGTTAGAGGAAATAAAGGGTTAGGTCGGATTAGAGGTAAGGCAGAAAGCAGCCACAGACTGCTGGAGTGAAAGGACGCAGAACAACTACTGAGAACTGACTGAGAAGTGTGTGAGAAGTGAGTGTCTTATCTATATTTTGAATATATTATATTCTTCTCAGCAGAAGAATGAATTATATAGGTCGCTTTTGTTGGTTCTGGGTTTTTTCCTTCTCACAGCTAAGGATTTAATTTCTCTCAGTAAAATATTCCAATTAGCCTCAAACCAGCACAAGAAGATACACACTTTCTGAGCATGATGCAGTGACTTCTCTCTATCATATGAACTGACACCCCCAAAACTCCATGACTCATTATGCATAGTAAGAGTATGAGTATTATTAATCAGCTGCCAGATTTTTCATTCCTTCAGACGGTGACTCACCAACACTCAGTGTTGTCACAAACTGGAGCTGGCTCCTTTCTGACACATAATAATAACTAAAAATTTTCGTGAGCAGCAATAATACATTCCTATTTTTTTCCTTTGTTGATTTTACTAATCATAATACTACTGTATGAACACAGAAGTTGGTTATTTTATGGCTTAAATTCTAAACAGATTCCTTATTTTCTCAGCTCTTCTGACTGGATGTAATTCACTTGCAAATAACAATAAGGGCCTTTGATATTATGACAAATAAAGACTTCTTGTGTTGTTGAACAACTATGTAATAAAGGAAACATAGGTTTGTATACCAGAAATATTTGGACCAGTTTTCTGTCTGTCTCATATGAGTAGAATCTCTATGCTTGTCTTTCTGCTATCTGTAAGTTACTTCAATGCTTTAGAAATCATTAAAGGGAAACCTGAGAGAAGCTAAGCATACAGCACTGGGATGAGAAAGTGATTATGTTCATTTGCGTTTTGAGTCTTGAAAACTGATTAAGTTTAATGAACTGTTCTGAATTCTCTGTGAAAAGCTCCAGATCACCTTTCTGTACACCAGGTACAAATCTGAGCACTTCTCTAATAAGAAAATGCCAAGACATTTTATGACACAGTTGCTGAAATGAATAGTAATAAATCATCAGTGGTACATCCAGTCTCCTCAGTCAAGATTGTTGGTGTTCACCTTGAAATTCCAAAAGAGCTCAAATATTACATTACTGACTGCTAGATTTACTTTGTAATGTACAGTTTAAACTGACCATGGGATTGTAAATGAGATGTTGTGGGTTTTTTAATGGCTCCAGGTGTGAATCATACAGTACTTTTTTAACTTCTGAAAAAGGAGAAGAAATTATAACAAAAACCTGTGTTGGTAAATTAAGGGAAACACATTGTTATAGAAGAGGGAATACAGTTTTAGCAGAAAGATCTCTGTTTAAATTCTTTTGAAGGGATCATTGAGCATTTGCATAGCAGGATTCCAACCAGATATGTTTATGTCTTCATTACTGTTTTGCTTAGACTCAGCAGTATGGTTTTAAGAATTCCTTGGTGCAGCTCATTTAAAGCTACTTGGTTGAGTTCAGAGTGGTTTTAAGGATTTTTAAATAGATTTACTTGTGGGGCATACAGGAAGCACAGCTTTGGGTACCATCAAAAACACCTCCACCCCAGGTGATGAGGAGACATCTAAATCCAAGTAACAGATAATGGATAAGGCACTTGGGCTTACTTACAGTATCTGTTGTATTGAAAAGAAGTCATCACAGAAAGCACTGCAGTTTATGGTTCAGTACGTGCTTATTGGAAAGTACACAAATAATGTATCATATTGCTGTTTTGTTCATTAGTCTCTGACAGAGGCACAAAGATCTCTTGTGAAATAGTTTCACAATTAATTGCCTTTTCAGATAAGTATGAAGCAGAAGCTTATTATTTTATAATCTGACAAGCATGAAGTCTGATATCTTCTGTAACGTGTCACTTCTGCAACACTTAAGGCCTCTTCTTTGAACTATTCAATATGAATTTATTTAATTATCTTTCAAAGTGTTTTGCCTTTTCCTTCCAGTGCTGTACATTTTAAATGAAAGGTTCCAGGTAAGTCTGTTATCCTGT
>WBNM01010453.1:0-61563 GCA_013399055.1 Ramphastos sulfuratus | reverse complement strand
TGCGTGCCTTCCGCCATTACAGGTGCCTGCTTGCATCCTGCCTGCTGCCTCCACGCATTCGCCTGCACAACTTCTCGGGGCAACTCCTAATGAGTTCTGTGCTCAGCAGAATTTTCTCTGTTATCAGTAGCACAAATAGCTCACATACCTATGGTAAAAGTCATATTATAGATATGGTAATCATAGAATGGTAGGGATTGGAAGGGACCTCTGGAGATCATCTAGTCCAACTCCCCTGCTAACACAGGTACACCCAGATTGGGTTGCACAGGAATGCATCCAGACAGGTTTTGAAGTGGAGACTCCTCAACCTTGCTGGGCGGCCTGTCCCAGNTTCACCACACCTGTGTACGTTGCTGCCTGTCATACTCAAGTTGAAATCACTGTCTCTGCTCCTGAATGCAATCTGAAGTACTGCACACAGGAAAAAAAATGATAGGCACAGCAGCATCTAGCCCAAAATAATTAACTCCTTGAAAATCAACCCTCTTTCACCTTCACTGAACTTCAACATAGAATCTGTCTCAAATGTCAAAGAANCCCTCAGTAAAATACAGAAAATGTATAATATGTAATAAACATACATATATGTAGTAATATAAAACAAAAAATGCAAGTGTCATGTGTATTATAGAAATATTATATATAAAGACAGGCAGAGTTGTCTGGTTTGTAATATTTATTGTCAAGGCAGGTGTCACCCTTAACATGTTTTTGGTAGCTTAGAAGCATTTGAGAAAACTGGTATGAAAGCCCTGCTACTAGATAGGATTTTTCCATTCCTTTCTCCCTTTCTCCCTTTTTCCTTCTTCCCTTTTTCCCTTTTCCTTTTTCCTTTTTCCCTTTTGCTTTTTCCGTTTTTTTTCCTTTTTCCTTTCTCCTTCTCCTTCTCCTTCTCTTTCTTTGCTCTTTCCCTTTTCTCCTCATTTTTTTTCCCCCCAGAAACCTCTAATTGAAATCCAGACATTTCATTTGCTGTGGCTGGGCTCTTGACAGGTGGAATATTACTGCATAACCAATGTAATCCTACAGATTTTGTTTTTTTCTAATACTGCTTTGGGTGTATTTCTTTAATTAAGAGAATGTCCATTTATTTTCAGTATTTGAATACCATTTTATTCAAGACTTTTTAAAATTAAGGGGACAGTACTTAGCATGTACTCTGCATAATTGAAACTGTCGTGAAGTAGTGAGGAAGTGGAGTTTGTTGATTCTGTATAGGGTAAAGGTGTTCATTAAAAGCTATCTTTTCTATAAATCTTCAGAAAAGATAGCGAAAGATTTGTTTCCCTATGTTGACCAAATAGCCAAAGAAGACTAATTTGTAATTCTTATACTATGAGTTTTTCAGTGCTCTAAGGTAGTAGAGATTGTTACCAGAAAAGTATTTTTTTCTCTAATTTTCTGGTTTAAAGGAATAACCACTAGCAAACCATCCATTACAGAGAGAGAGAGAGGGAAAGAGGATTTGTTGTCGTAGTAAGATGTAATTTCTTAAGACCAAGGAGCTTGTCCAGTTTATAATTAGAGTGCACATGTAAGAGTAAGGAATTCAGAGAGTGTCCTGGCTGTAAGCTGAATATTTGGATAGCCTTTCTGTAGTAAAAAAGAGATAATATCATTAGGGGAAAAAAATCTAAACTTTACTAATTTCCAGGTGGATGATTTAGTTTTCTTCATCCTCAGTAATGCACAGTATTTGAGTATGTGCTGAAATGATTCATGTGCTCAAAAAAGAGAAGAAAGAAAATGCTTCTTGGCAGGCATTATATATCAACAATCATCAGAGCAGCCTGGAGCATTACTGCAGCTCTGAGATGCCAGTTAGCTCTCATGTTGCCTGTGCCTAAGTTCCAGCGATACCAGAAAGCTATTTGTGCTTCCAGTCTCATTTGTATTTTTGGAGTCTTTCTGAAAATTGTTTAAAAACAGACACACAAACAAACAAAAACTTGTTGGCTGAAACATTCTTTTTCTTTTCATGGAGTTCAACATGGTCCAATGAAATTGCCAATGAGCATTTAGGGGAGGAAACTTTGTGTCTGTATCTTGAAGCAGTATGAGACCTACCCTTTTGCAGACAGATCTCACATGGAGTACCAGAAATCTTTATCTAAACCTTTCTGTCCTGAACCCGTGTTCAGTAGCACAGTGCCTTCAGTAAGGCTTATTCCTGAAGCTCTGCTGTGTTTCCAGCACAGCTTTTTTCCTAAGTTCTGTCATTACTGCTGCACTTGGGAACAGCATCGGTGGTTTGCTTGCTTGCTTGCTGATTATCTCTGACCTCCACCAATACCAATGACATCTCTTATTAAAATACATCCTTTTGATTGCATTCTTTTGGAAATATTTCCATTGAGGTTTGCCCATTAAAATATGAAAGAACTTTTAACATTTGAATCAATAAAGCTGAATCTTTGTATCCAGGCTACTTAGTTTTGCAAAAGAAGCTTCTGGAGTCTTTGCTTCATTAAGGACCTTTAAAACATTAAGTACTGACACAGTCCAATCTGAATACCTCCGAGGCACAGGAGTTTGTATTAAGACTAAGCTGAAATCCTTCAAGCAGCTTTTCCTGCTTCCCTATAAAAAAGAAAAATGCAGAAGGCCATATTTAAAAGTAGGAAACAAAAGACTTAAAAATAAAGGTTTTCACCACACTTCAGCTATTTTTTTTGCAATCTGCATTGAATCATAATTAGGAGATGATTGATTTGCAGCTGTATTATGCTTTATGACTTGACCTTTGAAAGATGTGAATTTTATCTTACAGTGTCAGAGTGGGTTTCAAGTGAGTGGGTCTAATATTACATATATACAAAACAAAACAAACAAAAACAAGCAACAAACAAACAAAAAACCCACTATAAAGCTGCCTTGCATGTATGTATGTAAACCACACCATATTATTTTCAATGAAATATTCATGGGCTTAACTAAAAATGTCAAAGACACTGTTTCCTGAAGCCATCTCTTCTTACATTTCTTGGGTTTATTCACTAGGCTATGGTATGCTGAGTAACCAGCCAGAAATGCTTTTCTTTTCATTCTCAAAGAACATTCTTGCAACTTTTCCAGTAGGGGAGGGGATGACAATTGTGTAAGGTAAGAACAAAAATAAAAATATTCTTCAGACTGACCCAAATACCATATAACTGCTGCAGGCCCTCTTCTACTTATCATCACCACCACCACCTTGTACTTATAAAGAACAAGCCATTGTGTTCTGTATCAATTGACTTATAGAATTTTACTGTCTCTTTTTTTTTTTTTTTCAATTAGCTTTTTTAGATTAAGATGTTTGAAAAAGACCAATCTAATAACAACTGCAGTGTATAAAAGAGGAATGAGGGATATTAAGATACTTTTACAAGAAACTTCATCACCATCACAAGCAGAGACAGAAAATAGGGAAAATGCCTTAGCCTCACCTGATCAAAAATATTTATCATATCAGCTTGCTAAGGCCTGAATTTAAAGGTCTAAGTTAGTTCCACATTTTGCACAGAAGGAATTTTAAAGCATTTTGAATTAGTGGGAACCAGAGTATTCATGTAATGAATATTTGCTTCATAAACTACTCTCATGGATGACAGCAGAGGAAGAAACACTATTCAGAACATTAATTTTTTTCCCCTTCAAAAATTTCAGCAAATATTGGAAGGAAATGATCCAGAAACACCATTTTCATTTTTAAAGCCCTTGTAATACTCAGTTTCCAAGGGTTTTTAGATGTTATGGCATGCATGCATTTTGCTTACACATATACCTTTCCCTTCCCACTTTTTATGGTAACTCCAAAAAAGTTTTTTTTTATCTGCAATCATTCTTTGGGTTGGTTTTGGTTTTGGTTGGTTTTTTTTTTGGTTAGTTGGTTTTGAGTTAAGTTTTTGTTTTGTTGGGTTTTTTGGTTTTTGTTTTTCTGGTTTTGTTTTGTTGTTTTTTGCTTGGTTGATTTTTTGTTGTTGTTTTGAGTCGTTCTTTCTTTCTCTCTTTCTTTGTTTCTTTCTTTCTCTCTTTCTCTCTTTCTTTTCTTTCTTTCTCTTTCTTTCTTCCTCTTTCTTTCTTTTTCTCTCTTTCTTTCTTTCTCTCTTTCTCTTTCTCATTCTTTCTTTCCTTTCTTTCTTTCTTTTCTTTCTTTTCTTTATTTTCTTTCTTTCTTTCTTTCTTTCTCTCTTTCTTTCTTTCTCTCTTTCTTTCTCTCTTTCTTTCTTTCTTTCTTTTTCTTTCTTTCTTTCTCTCTTTCTTTCTCTCTCTTTCTCTCTTTCTTTTTCTTTCTTCTTTCTTTCTTTCTTTCTTTCTTTCTTTCTTTCTTTCTTTTTTTCTTCTTTTCTTTCTTTCCTTTCTTCTCATTCTGTATTCTGCTATCAAAACAAGAGCTACCAGCTTATGAGTTTAAGCTGCCAAAGCACTTAGGCAGCTAAAGTCTTGCTCCAGGGACAAGCTATGGCAGGTATCGGAAGGAAAAGGACATTAGTGTTAGGCTTTGGAATAATTTGAATCCCCAGCAGGTGAGGACTCTATGACTCAATTCCATTCCCATTTTGTCCTCCTAGTCCTCTGCTGAGGAACCACACATGCAGATCTTAGACTCGGAGCTCTATCAAGTACATAGAAATCATATTAAGATACCCAGTCATATAAAGACTAATCTATGTAATTCATAGATTAAGATTATATGGCCGTCATGCTCTTAAGGTAAAAATTGGGAGAGTGATTTGTGCGTTATCTTCAGAAGAATGCTGCAGAAGGAGAAGGGTGGGTTTCAGTTTTTATGAAACTTGACCTGAAAAGATAGTGGTGCTAGTTTAAAGTTATTTGAGAATCAGCTCTAGTTAGAGGAGTGTAGTTTTATGTGTTTTTAAGCTACCCTCCCTGTAAGTAGATATATTTTAGTGCTATTAGGACTGCCTGGGATGTATTTTAGTAGTCTTTTAATGCATACTGCAGATGTTGATGACCCAAGAAAGCTTTCAGTGCATCTAGGGTGTGGATTTACGTTCTGCCAATATACACCCTGGTGGGTCCTAATGCTTTAGTACAAGACATAAACAGGTATTATCTGCATTTTAATGTCTAGCTATAAACGTGTGGATTTAAGGTAAAGAAACATCTGTGCAATTCTTGGGCATTTTGACTTTTTATTTAGTCCATTGCTGCTTTTTGAATCTGTTGTCAGTAAACTGAAGAATGGGACTATACTGTCCACTCTTAGTAGCATTACTGAGAAGTTACCTGACCTTTTTGAAAAAAAAAAGAAAAATTAAAAAAATTAAAAATTAGGCCAAAAATAACATCCAAGGCTGTAGTTTGTGTCCTTATTAATCATTTGTATCCCATAAAAATAGTATGAACCCAGTTTTCAGTAAAAACAAAAGAATAAACACCACCACAAAAAAAAAAAATCCACCAACAAAAAAGCAAAATTAAAAAAGTAGAGAAACAACCAAAAAGCAAACCCAAGCAAGACTCACACACAAAATGTTGGAACAAAAAAAGGAAAGTGAACCACATCTACTCTGTGTGTGTGGTGAACTTAATTTCTGTTACATTATTAGGGCATGGTGAAGTAGCTATGGGATGAGGAATATATAAGAGGACTTTAGATAGAAGCAATGCAGAGACAGAATGGAAGATCATGATACACCCTTACTACTGAAACTGGTATAAAAGCTTGATATTACTTTGCCTATCAAGCAGGAAAACAACATTTGCTATGATGTCTGATTCTAAAGACAGGTACAGCTTTTCCTATGATTAATTAAGTGTGTAACCTGTTTTGCAGGGTTGAAAGTTCAATGTGTTACCTGATTTTCAGTGAAAAATAGGAGAGGAACACCAGCGAGACTCTACTGACTGAAATCCTGTAAAGGCATTGCTACAGTTGACTTCAAAATGGACTCATACATGGATACTTTATATAAACTTGAGACTTAAAACTGGAGTGAGCTCTTATGCAAGAGAAAACATCCTGATTTCCTGCAGTTATTGAGATAGGATCCTTAATGCATCTGGCTTGCAATCATCATCATAATCACAGTATGCCTCTTAGTTGCAAACAGAGTTCCCAGTGCTGACAGGAACATAAAGCCAAAAGTTGGCCTTCAGGAGCATATGTTTTCATCAAAGAAAGCAAGCCAGTGGGAAACTCGCTTGTCATTTGAAATTAGATTTTGTGCTCCTCAGGACAATAATCATTATTTCTTGTGCACATGTTCTCAGCATAGTAAAATATAGTGTTTGACTGAAGTCTTTAAATGCCAGAGGAATACTAGCAAATGCTAATATTAAAATAAAGGCTGATTAAATGCCTATAATATAATGCTAGAGCATCATACCTGTAAGTAAACTCTCCCTACAGAGCTACTGATTGATCTGTCAGAAAAGGATCATACGGCCCCCAGGACATCTTCCTTGATTGTTGTATTTCCAAACAATTCAAACTGGTTTTGGTTCCTTCTTTTCTTCCTAGCTGTTGTTGTTTGATTTGGTTATGATTTGGTTGTGTTTGGTTGTTGCATCTTGATAGGTTCTTTCTTAAAGGCATTAATATGCTGGCAGGCTCTATTTTTCTTTTCCACTGACTGATGAGCACTGTGAAATGTGGGCAGTTCCATCAGGATGGGAGTGCTTTTGTGTGAAAGTGGTGAGTTTACTTTCTTCAGAAGCACTTTGATATTTCCAATTAGTAGCTGTGAGGAAGTTTGCCTTCAAGAGGCATTCACACAAACAGTTGGAATTTATAATTATATTCTTCAAAACCTTGTAATAGGTAATACTAATTTGTTAGAACTCATACAGAGAATGAAACAAACCTTTTCATAGCCTCCTTCTCTTTGAATGATTACTGAATAGAACAGATATTCAGATACTGTGCTTGAGGCACTTTCAGGATGGGAGAGACTGCCTAGGCAATTTAGGGTTTTCCCTGTTCATAATTTCCAGCTACTTAATATCCCAAGTTTTAAGAAGGAGATTGGCACAGTTTAGTGGACAGTAAAAGATTTTACAAATTACTATGTAAATGTGCATATTATAGTTTCTGAGGGCTTATTAGTACAGATTTGGAAATACTCAGATTCCAAGATGTCATTTTCTTGTTAGTTTCATATTTAGTAAGCTAATCTTATGGTTTTTCTATTTTAAAAAGGGTAATGTTCTTAAATCACATACATTTAGAAATTTTGGCTGTATTAGGCAAAATAACTGTAAATGTTAAAATGAGGTTGTATGGCATGTTATTGGAGATTTAGGAATTAATCTTTATTTTGAGTTGGTTAACTGAAAACTACTGATGTTTAAAAACCTCAACATAAGATTTTTTTTTCAACTTCTTTCACTTAGGCAAACTGTTATTAAGTTGGGGGGGGCAGGAATCAAAATGTGATAATCACGTCATGATTTGGGTTGAAAGTGACCTTGAAAATCATATAGCTCAACCCCTGTGTCGTGTGCAGGGACGTCTCCTACAGGCTCCTGCCTGGCTTTGAAAACTTCCAAGGTTGAAACCTCCACAGCTTACCTGGGCAACTTGTTCCTGTGCTTCACTACCCTCATGGTGAATAATTTCTTCCTAATTTCTAATATAACTCTAGCTTCTTCCAGTTTTAAGCCATTACTCCTCATCTTATCACTACATTCCTTTGTATAAAGTCCTTCTCTGGCTCTCCTGCAGGCCCCCTTCAAATACTGAAGGGCTGCTATAAGGTCTCCCCAGAGCCACTTCTTCTCCAGGCTCAAACTCTCTCAAGCTGCCTTTATAGGAGAGGTACTCCAGCCCCCACCCCCGATCATAGAAGTTCTGACAAGGTAGATTTTTGTCCAAGTGACTGCAGTATTAAAGGTAGATTTTGCTGGGGCCCTGCAATACATGTACTGAATAAACTACTTGTGGCCCCTAAATATGAAGACCTAGAGTGCAGTTTGAAGGACATAGAAATAAGCATTGCTAAACACTGTGGACAGCTGCAGGTTCAGTTTACAAATATAGAAGAGCCCTATGCTAAATAAAAAGGTTAGCGAACTGAGTATCCTTTTTCCAGTCATGTCCAAAAGCAGAAGATAAAGGAAAGAGTATATCAGTAAAACAAACAGATCATGATTTGTTTTCACTGTCCCCAACATATTTTCAAATCTGCCAATGCTTTTTGGGGCTTTAGTGAATTTCTCTTTTGTGAACTTGCTTAGTAACTCAAATTCTCTTCAGCTCTAGCATCTGCAGCCTTCTGTTGGCAAATAGTTCCACAGCTTTGCTGACTAGTGGGTGAAGAAACATCCTTCTGCTTGTGCTGCAGCTGCCGCTTGCTAGCTTGATCCTAGCCCTCCCCAGCTTCTTTTAGTGGATGTCGCCATGTGCAATTAAACACTTTTCACTCATGACATCACTTACAACTGCATAGATCTCTTAAAATTAATGTATCCCTTTTCTCTTGTAGAAGGATGGGATACTAACTCCTTACTTTGCTGATTATTTTTTTTTTCTCACTTTGAAGTCCATAATCTGGTAGAGTGATCTGTGCGTCTGTCCTTGACAGTTGTCTGTCTTTCTGTGTGTGATGGTGTTGTTATTAGAGGTAATTTGGTGCAAAGTGTGGTCTACCCACAAAAGGCTGGTTTGATTTATAACAAAATAGAAATCTACATTAATTATTCATGAATTTAATTCTCTGCTTGGTAGCTGGAAGGCAGAATAGTGGCGCACAGATGGGATGAATCATACTAAAAATGTTTGAGTTTGTTAGAATAGTTCTTACATAGAAAGTGAAACCAGAGGGATGTCTCTTTACTTTTAGAATTGTCTTAGGAGTTCTCAGGAATGTTTATTCCTACTTCTTAGCCTCAGTTTATTAATTACTTTTTTGAGAACAACCACAGAATAATACTTTCCTTCTCCTAACTTACTCGAATATAGCCACATCTATTATTTATCCATGTAAAATAATGTCAGTTATTTGTAGACTGACATTCAGCATGTTAGAAGACCTTTAGCTTACTTCTATCACCATAAATCTGAAATATTTGAGCCCCGGGATCCAGGCTTACAACAATTATTCAGGTGAAATTGGAACTTTAATACAATTTTTATTTTAAAAATAAAATATTTGTATTCATTGCTGCATAATGCATTAACTCTCTTGCTCCAAGAAAAATGTGTTTCCTACCAAGTGGGAGTTAGGAAGATGATTTATTTTATAAGCAACGTGCAGCACTAATTTAAAATAATTCTGTCAAAAAGAAGCAAGATCATAGTCATGGAATAGTTGTAGTTAGAAGGGACCTCTGGAGCTCAATACAGGGTCAGATCAGATCAGAATGCTTAGTACCTTACCCA
Source organism: Ramphastos sulfuratus (assembly GCA_013399055.1). Taxonomy (NCBI): domain Eukaryota; kingdom Metazoa; phylum Chordata; class Aves; order Piciformes; family Ramphastidae; genus Ramphastos; species Ramphastos sulfuratus. The sequence goes on along the minus strand of WBNM01010453.1, from coordinate 52,232 downwards.
ATCAAATTTTGAATACCTCCAGGAATCCCTGAACAAAACTACATTTGCATTTCTCAAGACCAGCACTGTAGTTCTTTCGTTTGTTCTATTCACTTTCCTCAGGACCTTATGATCATTTTAGCAGAAGCTGCACCTGGCCTTCACATTCCTGGCATGTCCCTTAGTCCCCAAGACTCTAGTTTAAAAGCAGTGACAGTCTTAACCTATGGCACAAGATGTACATGCTGTGTTTTAGAAGAGTAGTTTTGTTCTTTCACAGTGCTAAGTTATCCACTTTCCACTTTCAGTCTTATCTTTCATTCTGTGTGAACGTGAAGCTACATGGATGTTAAAGAGGTTTTGAAATCACACTAAGCTCTGCGTGAGGAAAGGCTAAGGGATCTGTGGGTGTTCAGCCTGGGTGAGACTTAGAGGAGACCTCTCTACAACTGTCTAAAAGAAAGGTGTAGTCAGGTGGGCTCAGGCTCTTCTTCCAGGCAACTTGTAACAGGACAAGAGAGCATAGCCTGAAGTTGTGCCAGAGGAGGTTTAGGTTGGATATTGAAGCACTTCCTCATGGAAGAAAAAGGTGATTAGGCACTGGAATGGATTGCCCAGGGAGGTGGTGGAGCCACCATTCCTGGAGGTCTTTAAGAAAAAATTGGATGTGGGACTTGGTAGCATGGTTTAGCAGATGTCATGGTGTTGGGTCATAGGCTGGACTTGATGATCTCAAAGGTCTTTTCCAGCCTCAATGATTCTGTGATTCTGTACTTTTAAGAGTTTGAAGCACCGCACACTCTCATGGCAATCCAGGTAGAAGTACACCCACTACTATTTTTTTGGCTAAAGCAGCACATATGGGCCATTCCATCTTGGAAATTGTGAACTATGATCATAAACTTTATAGTCCTTTTAAGGAGGACTTAATTAACATAAAGCCAATTATTGCAAAAGATCTGGTTCCCATGCATTTAAATGTATGTGTTCTAAATTATTTGCAGTCAACACAAAATCAGTTACTTTTTACTGGAGCACTCAAGGCACACAGTTTTTCTAGAATGCCATTGAACCAAGTAATGTAGGGTAGAGAACAGCTGTTTGAATGAATTAGTCACCGCTTAAAGTTTGAAATGCATGCTTGGTTCGACATCTTTTCAATTTATTGTACATTCCTTTTAGCTAATTAAAAGCACATAAATATTATTTTAAAAGAAGAAAATGTCATATTTCTGTGGGAAGATTTATTATGTAATGTCATTATTGTATTTAAGATAATTTTTTTCATAAATTCTACAAATTAATTCTGATTTATTGTTACACAAATTTATATTGCTTTGAGTAGAAATGAAAAATACAGAGTGTTATAAATTATTTTAGAGAACAAGAAAGTTCAGTGAAATGAGGATGTTAGAAACTCAGTGAGCTTTGTCTTCATTTCTTCCATTTGTCAGTTTGGTAGGATAACAAAAGAAAATTTTCATAGATGACCTCTAGATTATTGAGTCTAGCTATCAATCTGACACTACCACGGCCGTTAAACAATGTGCTGAAGTGTCAAGTCTACATATTTTAGAATCATAGAATCAGTCAGGGTTGGAAGGGACCACAAGGATCATCTAGTTCCAACCCCCTTGCCATGGGCAGGGACACCTCACACTAGATCAGGCTGCCCAGAGCCTCATCCAGCCTGGCCTTAAATACCTCCAGGGATGGGGCCTCAGCCACCTCCCTGGGCAACCCGTCCCAGGGTCTCACAATCTTCTTGGTAAAGAACTTCTTCCTAACATCCAGTCTAAATCTACCCATTTCTAGCTTTGTTCCATTCTCCCTACTCCTATCACTACCTGACATCCTGAAAAGTCCCTCCCCAATTTTCTTGTAGGTCCCCTTAAAATACTGAAAGGCCACAACACCTCCAGGGACAGCAACTCTACCACCTCCACGAGTAAACTATTCCAATGCCTGGCCACTCTATTAGTAAAGATTTTTTTTCCTAGTATCCAACAGAAATGTCCTCTAGTGCACCATCTCATTCTGTCACTTGGTACTAGAGAGAAGAGACTGACCCCCACCTCACTCCAACCTTCTTCATAGTAGTTGTAGAGGGCTATGAGGTTGCACCTCAGCCTCCCCTTCTCCAAACTAAACAGTCGCCGTTCCCTCAACCTCTCCTCATAAGACTTGTTCTCCAGGTCTTTCATCAGCTTTGTTGCCCTACTCCTGACACGCTCCAGCATCTCAATGTCCTTCTTGTAGCAAGGGGCACAAAACTGAACCCAGTATTTGGGGTGTGACCTCCCAAGTGCTGAGTACAGAGGCACGATCACTTCCCTGCTTCTGCTGGCCACACTGTTCCTGCTATAGCCCAGGATGGTGCTGGCCTTCTTGGTCAGCTGATTGCCCTTTTTGTTCACGTTCACCTGGCTGCCAGCCAGCTTTCCAGCCACTCAGCACCAAACTTGCAGCTTTACATGGGGCTGCTGTGGCCCAAGTGCAGGACTTGACACTTGGCCTTGTTAAACCTCCTTCAACTGACCTCCCATCAATCCAGCCTGTCTAGATCTCTCTGCAGAGCCTTCTCACTTGTGAGCAGCTCATCACTCTCCCCGTTTGGTGTCATCTGCAACCTTACTGAGGGTACACTCAGTCTCCTCATCCAGGTCATTGATAAAGATATTAAACAAGACTGGCCCTAAAACTGAGCCCTTGCCACTTGTGACCAGTCACCAACTGGACTTCATTCTACTCATCACCACTCTCTGGGCCTGGCCGTCCAGCCATTTTTTTCAGCCAGAGAAGCATCCACCCATCCAAGCTATGAGCAGACAGGTCTATTTTTCCAGGAGGATGCCGTGGGAGAGAGTATCAACAGCTTTTATACAGTCCAGCTAAAAAACATCCATAACCTTTCTGTCTTACACTAAGCAGGTCACCTTGTTGTAGAAGGAAACCAAGTTTGTGAAGCAGGACCTGCTCTTCATGAACACAAGCCTGGCTGGGCCTTATCATCTGGGNTTCATCAGCTTTGTTGCCCTACTCCTGACACGCTCCAGCATCTCAATGTCCTTCTTGTAGCAAGGGGCACAAAACTGAACCCAGTATTTGGGGTGTGACCTCCCAAGTGCTGAGTACAGAGGCACGATCACTTCCCTGCTTCTGCTGGCCACACTGTTCCTGCTATAGCCCAGGATGGTGCTGGCCTTCTTGGTCAGCTGATTGCCCTTTTTGTTCACGTTCACCTGGCTGCCAGCCAGCTTTCCAGCCACTCAGCACCAAACTTGCAGCTTTACATGGGGCTGCTGTGGCCCAAGTGCAGGACTTGACACTTGGCCTTGTTAAACCTCCTTCAACTGACCTCCCATCAATCCAGCCTGTCTAGATCTCTCTGCAGAGCCTTCTCACTTGTGAGCAGCTCATCACTCTCCCCGTTTGGTGTCATCTGCAACCTTACTGAGGGTACACTCAGTCTCCTCATCCAGGTCATTGATAAAGATATTAAACAAGACTGGCCCTAAAACTGAGCCCTTGCCACTTGTGACCAGTCACCAACTGGACTTCATTCTACTCATCACCACTCTCTGGGCCTGGCCGTCCAGCCATTTTTTTCAGCCAGAGAAGCATCCACCCATCCAAGCTATGAGCAGACAGGTCTATTTTTCCAGGAGGATGCCGTGGGAGAGAGTATCAACAGCTTTTATACAGTCCAGCTAAAAAACATCCATAACCTTTCTGTCTTACACTAAGCAGGTCACCTTGTTGTAGAAGGAAACCAAGTTTGTGAAGCAGGACCTGCTCTTCATGAACACAAGCCTGGCTGGGCCTTATCATCTGGGTGCCCTGCATGTGCTGCATAATAGCACTCAAGATTCTGGCACTGAGGTCAGACTGATAGGTCTGTAGTTCCTTGGGTCCTCCATCTGGCCCTTCTTGCAGATGGGCAATGCATTTGCCATCTCCAGTGATCTGGGACCACTGAAGTTAGCCAGAACTGCTGGCAAAAGATGGAAAGTTGCTTGGAGAGCACTTCTGCCAGTTCTCTCAATACTCTCGTGTGTATGCCGTCCAGGTCCATAGCCTCGTCTATGTCTAAGTGGTGCAGCAGGTCACTAACCATCTCCTCTTGGATTGTGGGGGCTTCATTCTGCTCCTCAGCTTGGGGCAGAATCTCCAGTGAACAACTGGTGTTACTACTAAAGACTGAAGCAAAGAAGGGATTGAGTACCTCAGTCTTCCTCAACCTTTTCCTCAGTCTTTTTCTCAGCCTTTACTATAACAACTTTGCCGTCCTCCTGAGTGGCTTGGCATTTCTTCCAATGACCATAAACTCTCCCAAACACTTCTATTCAGCTTTCTTCCCCAGAGACTCATCTTTGGGCACATGGGGACAAATTACAAACTATTTTCAAACAGTGCAGCCTGCTGAAGGTTTTATCTTGGACTCTCCCTTTAGGATAAGACTACTATTCAGACTGTTCCAGTGGTATAGAACCATAGAATGGTTTGGGTGGGAAGGGGCCTTTAAAGGTCATCTAGTCCAATGCCCCCTGCAATAAGCAGGGACATCTTTCACTAGATCAATTTGCTGAGAGCCTCGTAGAACATGACCTTGAATGTTTTCAGGAACACATTATCCACCACCTCTGTGGCAACTTCTTGTCATGTTTCACCACCTTAAAGGTAAAAAAGAAAAAAACCAACCAAACAAAAAATCCTCAGAAGAAACAAATGAAACTTCTTTTCTCTTCTTGTTCCTCACCTCTTGAGCGTACCCAGATCATAGTGTTGGTACTGATGTAGGGGGAATAAAAATGGAAATTTGAGTGGTAGAGTTACAGGCATATATCATCAGGTAATGTGAAAACCAAATTTAACATGCTTCTGGGCATTCATAAAATCTGAAAATTGACCTCATCACTGGTGTAGTTTAGAAAGTAGAGTGGTTATGCAGTGAGGATTATTGGACTGATCTGCCCTGCAGCAAGGGAAAAGCAGTCACTGAGAGCAGGGGTACCACATTCTCAGGTGATGGTAGTGCTTCACTTGCAGCTTGTCCTGTGGAGCCTGGTGTTGATAGGCTATCAGACTATCATACATGTAAGCTTGAAGTTGTTTTCGTATGTCTTCACTTCCTGTTGTTCCACTGTCTTGTATGTTCTGCTATCCCCTTTCAAATACTGTCCACTTATTGATTTTTCTTTCTGTAATTCCCTTCTGAATATCTTGAACAATTTACATACAGACAATGGCCTCTACAGCAGAATACTAATTTTTAATAGTAGTTCAACTGCAAATTGTACTTTCAAGTAACAGATTTTTTTGTTTTCTTAATAAAAAAATAATAAGATTTTTTATAATGAACTCTATCTTGCATGGAATCTTTAAGCTAAACAATGGACTATTAACCATGTTAGCCGTGTAGTTTCTATAGATGAATATTCAGTCTCTATTAAGTTATGCTTGGCTTCTCCAGATGTGGAAAGGTGGAGTAAGTGTAGCAGGTAGAGGGGAACTCTCAGAACAGTTCTTGGTTGTTACATGCATGCAGTAAATCCTTCTGCTTAGCTAAGATCAAAGTCCCTCTGACACTGAAGTTAATGGAATAACATCCATTCTGAATAAGTAAATAATGGCCTTTACTTTTCACCAGATGAAAAAAAAAATGATCACCAGCAGTTCAGTTGTGATTCCATGGTTTTGCCACTGGTACAGCTTTAAATCACAATGTTGAAAGCAAATATATGCTTGATTTAACTGTTCCTTGTAGCAAGATGACAGAGAGTGACTATGTGGATGTACCAGAAAATGCAGTAACTTTGACTAAATGTTTCTGACTCTTTAGAAAGGAAGATGATTCATCCACTTGTCTGTCAGTACTTAAGGTTCATCTGTGTCAGTGGAAATATGTTTGAAAAAAATATATTTGAAAGCAGTGCTACCTCAGGTGCATTAAGGGTTTGGTTTGGTTTTGATTTGACTACCAAAATGTGTTTGTTCTTCAGGATAATTGCTTACTGCTGCAGACAGAATACATAAGCTCATTACATCTTTTCAGTATGATACCCCTCTTCCCTTTCAGCATGTCTTGGTTTTGGTTTTTGGTTGGCTTGTTTTGTTGGTTTTTGGGTTTTGGTTGGCTTGTTTTGTTGGGTTTTTTTGTTGGATTGTCGTGGTTTTTATGGTTTTGGGGTTTTTTTGTTAAATCTAAAATAGCAGTCAGATGTTAACAAAAGTGAAAAAAATGAATATATAGCTATAAAAGACTTAGTGGGAATAGAAGCATGACAAGAAGTACTAGAACATTTGTCTTTCCTCCTTCCTCCACAGACAAATCCAAATGAAACAAACTGGATGACTTGCTAAAATGACTTAGGTCTACCCAGTTGATCCAATTTAGGAGCACTCTGAAACATGTCAAATTGCTGTGTTGATCCTGATAACTGTAGACGTTTTCCTTACCTGAAGTAGCAAGAACCAAAAGTTTAGGATGCAGAAGTAGAAACATTAGGTTTAATGGTTAGAATTCCCCACGTGGCCAATGCTGACAAAGCCAATTCTCAGATAATTCAGCTGACGATTTCACTAGTGGTTTGTATCCATCACAGGAGACTTAACCTCACCGTGGACTAAAAGATTCCCTCCTACAACTAAGCCCATTCTTCAGTGCTTTGGGGAAGCTGACTTCACAAGGGAAGTCAAAATCAGCTGCAATATACAGTGCCACCACTTTGCAGTCACAGAAATGGAACTGCCAGATCCATGAGCCATTTAAGTCAAACTGCTTCTTTTACATCTTGGTCAGCAAGAACTCATCCAGATTAATTTTCTTGCTTACATACGATTTGCAAGAAGAATAATAGCAACACTTAATAATTAGAGAGTTTGCTCTTTTTTGGTTTCTTATTGATGAAAATTGTTGTGATTATTGTTTAGTTACAGCTGTACTATTTAGAAGTTGACTCTTCGCCTGTTACAAGTGAAACTAGTAGAAGAGGTTGGTCTCAGAAACTGCATACCTGCCCTTTTGGAAGGGCTTCCAAAGCAACATTTGAAATCTGGCTTATCATCTGTGCACCTCAGATTTTCTTTGCTCCAATCTGATGAAAAATGTGTTATTGAAACCTTTCCATCAATAAAGGGAGAATCCAAACTCACTCAGAAGGGATGTCTTTATATATGAGGAAATACAATACATGTAGTATTCTGTACCTCATTGTGTAAATATTAAACTGTTCTCTAAGATTCAGAACACTGATAAGCCAAAAGACAAACAATTCAGAACCTTTCTCTGCTGTCCAGGATTTTTTATTAATCATAGAATCACAGAATGGCTTAGGTTGGAAATTACTTCAGAGATCATCTGCTCCAACCTCCCTGCCATGGGCAGGAATGCCTCTTGACTAAACTTGGATGCTTGTGATTTTAATCAAGATTGGAAACATTCCCTTTCTTCTGTTTTCTAATAACCACATGTAGAAAAATAAATTACTTGAGTAATAAATGTTCATGGAAACAATCTGCCATGGAATCGATGCATCCTTGAATGTGCATTTTAGCCAAAAACTTGTTTCATTTGATACCTGCTGGATACAGTTTGTGCTACTCCAATAGAAAGTGGGCTGACTTCCTTTCAAAACCCCTTAAATTTTCATATTTGTACCTTTCACTGTTTAAAAATGCTATTTCAAAACTCTCACCACTATAAACTCAAAAATACCTACATGCCATACATTTAAAAAATACCAGTGTTCTGAAATGTGCAAATAAAATTAACATTCCATCTGTATTTCAAGTCACACCTGAGATAACACTATAAATAAAACTAGTTGTTAGTCTATGGTATTATTTTTCCTTATGTATTTCTTTGCAGAGGTGGGAAGCATAATTATATGCATACTTTCAAACAAGAATCTCATTTCAGACAGTTACTAGATTGCATGAAGCTAGCTGCACTGTCAAAATCCCTATTCCTTAGTCTGAATTCCTTAGTCTGAATTCATGACTCACCCTTCAAACCTCATAGGAGGTTGCTGAGTGTATGTTCATACCCACATGCAGGAGGTTTATTTTGATTCTGTTGCCAGTCATGCAGTTCTTATTGACCTTGAATAGCAATACACTGCACAATAAGAAATGCTTCTGTGACATTAGCTGACTGGATTAAACTGGTGAAGAAAAGGTTGCTGTCGGATTTATTTCATGTATTCCTCTAAGCTTTGTAGTTTTGTATTGTTGAAAAGAGAAGTATTAAGTATCAACACTGCATCCACTGATTGCCAAATAGAACCTTGGTGTAATAATTGCTGGACAAATAAATGCATAGGTGGTGCATTTAGTGAGCATCATTTTAATATCTAATATTGAATATTTAGTAGTTTAATAGTTTAATTTTTCTTTTTCTTTAATCCTTGACAGTTCTTTCACATTCTTTTTTTTTTTTTCTTTCTTTTTTCTTTTCTTTCCCTCCCCCCTTCTTTGACATCCTGGCCTATATCAGGAACAGCAGGACAAGGGAAGTTATTCTTCCCCTGTACTCAGCACTGGTCAGGCCACACCTTGAGTACTGTGTCCAGTTCAGCCCCTCAGTTCAAGAGAGATGTTGAGGTACTGGAACATGTCCAGAGAAGGGCGACGAAGCTGGTGAGGGGCCTGAGGCACAGCCCTGTGAGGAGAGGCTGAGGGAGCTGGGGTTGTTTACTCTGAGGAAGAGGAGGCTCAGGAGTGACTCATTGCTGTCTACAACTACCTGAAAGGAGGTTGTAGCCAGGTGGGGGTGGAGTTGCCATCCCTGGAGGTGTTCAAGAAAAGCCTGGATGAGGCACTTAGTGCCATGGTCTAGTTGAAGGGATAGGGCTGGGTGATAAGTTGGACTGGATGAGCTTGGAGGTCTCTTCCAACCTGGTTGATTCTATGGTTGATTGATTTTAAGCTTTTCTTGGTTGGTTTGGGTTTGTTTGGTTGGTTTGTCGGTTTGTTTTTTGTTGGGGTTTTTGGGGTTGGGTTTGGTTTGTTGGCAGATGGAAGACTTAAGAGAGTTATTTTTTAATGCATAAGTTGATGTGTTATGCTGCCAATTCCTGTTTGGGTTTGCAGTAGAACTGAAAGTCTGACACAGGAAACTTTAATATCCTAAGTAGCAGGAATGTGAATTATCCAAATGGTCAGTGTTCACTTTCATGGTTCAAATGAAGACGAATAATTCTCAGATCTTTTTTTCCCATCATTTGTGAGCCACTTCAGTCATTTTTTTCGGCTGATTTGTATCTCAGATAAAGACATGATGGAATTGGGTAGTGGTCATCTTTCAGGAAAAAAATATTTCTCCATTGATACTGTAGTAATAATTTCACAGAATCACAGAAATGTTCATGTTGGAAAAGACCCTCAGTATCACCAAGTCCAGCTGATAACCCTGCTCCACAAAGTTCACCCCTACACCATATCCTGAAGCACCACATCCAAACAACCTTTAAACACATCCAGAGTTGGTGACTCCACCACCTCCCTGGGCATCCCATTCCAATGCTTGACCACTCTTTCTGTGATTTTTTTTTTTCCTAATGTCCAGTCTAAACCTTCACAGTCACAGCTTGAGGCCGTTCCCTCTTGTTCTCTCACTACTCGTGAGATGAGACCAGCAGCAGCCTCTCCACAACGTCCTTTCAGGCAACTGTAGACAGCGATGAGGTCTCCCCTCAGCCTCCTCTTTTTTCAAACTAAGCAGCCTCAGCTCCTTCAGTCACTCTTCATAACAGCTGACTAGTTCCAGATTTTAATGGGGACACACATACTGAAATCTATACATCATACATGAAATAATAGTGTTTTATTTATTTCCTTGTTAATTGTGATTAAAACATGCTACATGTGTGGCTATCCAGAGGTGGTTATACCATCTCTTGTCAGTTTAGAAATGCCCCATTGAACTTTTCCTAAAAAGATTGTTAATGCTTTGATTTGTGTAGTTATGGTCTGCATAGAGTGAAAACATCAATGGTTTGTAAGATATTTTCTTCTATGGAAATAGTTCTCATTTCGAAAAAGAACATTTAGGTTACTGAAATTATATATTTTCCTCCAAGCAGTTGGCATTATGGTTTATATACCGTTTTGAAATATTATATATTTTAGTGCTATTAGAAAGCTACAATTATTGATACAATTATTTTCTCTGCCCCTCTTGGAGTCTGTATCAGTAGATTTTATTTCATTGTTCCAAACACATCTTCAAGGTTTTTTAATAGAATCATGCCATTACGATTAATACCTACACTTAATTTAGTTTCATTCTTATGAAAAATATATCAAATCTGGAAATAATAATCTGGTTAGTGATGTGATTATTTAAAATTCTCATTTTCAAGTGGCATTAATAAATAAAATAGAATGTGTGATAAAATGAATTCCAGTTGTATTGCACAAAGCTCATAAGGATATTTTATATGAAAATAGGATAGATGATAAATACTTTGCATTTCAGTTTTAAACTTTCATGTGTCNCAACCTTAGTGATACTGTGATTAATAAATATTATTTTCCCTTTTCATTCAGAGGGGAGAAAATAATACAACTTCATGAATTTTGGTGATGCCAAGGATGGAGAGCATTTCAACATAACTTTAGAAAGTTCTGTTGTCCATGTTGAGACTTCCAATATTTCAGTTGTCACATAATTAAACTTAGAGAATTCACCAAAGGAAAGAGGAATTGGAGGAATCTTCAAAGAAAATAATTTTCCATATTGAATCTCAGAAGGCCTTTTATACTGGCTTCAGAAAGAGAACAATAAAGTGTACTGAGGAGATAATACAGATTATTTGTAGACCCTATGCAATAGCTAGAGTACATGCTGAGACTACTCTTCATGTGTTTATTACCTACTTCTTTGACATCAGAACATTCTGCACCTCTGTCCTTGTGTAAGAACTAGGTGAAGGTAAACCAAAGATAAGGTATGAGTTACCATGACAAATGTATTTGCTTCATCTTTGACTTATATTTAATTTAGCACTGACTGTCTGAGTGCTAAGAAAACCAGTCACAGCTATAATAATTGTGACTACCAATACATCTGTGTTTCTCTTCTAGATATGTACATGTACAGGGTTTTTCTGATTTATTTTTAAATGGAAATAACAAGTTCCTCTTCAGAAATGTAGGAGTGTGTGAGTATCCTTCCCTGTACTGACACTAGAAAAGGAGAGTGACTACTTGTGCTGCAGAGAAAATACACTTTTACAACAACTGAGCACAAGTGTCGTGTGGGTTCGGTCCCTCAAACATGAATTACTTTCACACAGTTACTAAGATTTGCCTCTAAATCCTTTTTTAAGTGTAGAATTGTGTGTTCTGGGACAGCTGCAGGTATTATTGGTAGCTACCTTGTTGAAATGGTAAGTTTTGGTTCGTTGCTTGTGAAGACTGGGGTATCTTCAGGGAAGGGTTTTATACCTTCCTCTCACTTGTTTAGTAGTGGTAATTTTTAAATTACCACCATCACCAGTTACTTCTCTTTGTAATTCCTTGCAAGCTGAAGTTAGACTGCAAAAAACTCATCATGTATCTACCACAGAAACTGGGAAAGAGAATGGAGCTCTGACAGTAGAGAGGCAAAACCTTTGTGCCACATTTGACATCCAGATGGCCAGCATAGTCTTTCACCTGCAGCAGAATGGACGCCTCTGTGTTTTAACAGGTGAAAAGGATGAAGGAAGGACGGATGGCTTGTGTGGCTCAAATTATTCCTCAGTGCTTCCCATGAGTCAGTAAAGCTGTGACCTAATTAAAATATGCCTGCATAGGTGAATCTTTCTTCTCTTATGACTGGGACAATATCTTTTGCTGCTGTAATAGTAATCCAGAATCAATGAAAGAAAATGTCACTTACTTTCATGGAACTTCCCAGCAGAACTGAACAAATGAGAAACGAGGATGTCGGGGAGAGAAATTCAATCTTTAATAAATTTAGGAGAGCAAGAGCAAGTACTAATAATCCATCTTTTATTAAAACTGACTTAAAAGAACTATTGAGATTAGTTCAGTGGCTTTTCTTTATTGTTTCACAGAGTGAGGCATCAAAAATTTTGACTGCAAGAAACACCTTATTATTTAAAGTCTTAGTAAGGGTAACATCTGTAAGCCAACCAAGTTTTTATTTCTTTCTTACTGATATCTATTCATCAAAATTTACAGATTTACAAAAGGAACTTGAGACAATTATTTTTAAAAGTTACATGAAGGCTTATGGCTTGTAGCCTTCTGCCTTTGTGGATTGTGTTGTGTCATTCACTTTTTTAGTAATCAGTCATCAGCTTCGGGTCCTAGCCAAACTGCAGGAGACCTCTGTTTCTTTGTCCCACAGCTCAGCATGCTGAGGGTACAGATGAATTGCAATGCAGCTCCCTTCCAGCCTGTGCAGCCTGAGTTTCCTGTCCTTCCTGGAGGCACAAGTCTTGCGCCAAGCTAAGGTTTCATTATTTTTCTGTCCCAGGAATCTGAAGGACTTCTGTGTCCACTAGCACATAAAGAAATGGAAGTCCTTTTTGCTTGTGGGAGAAAAATTAAGTTACATCTTATTTTAAATCCTTTTCCCTCCTTTCCCAACACTTTCCTCTTGCTGTTGCCTTTCCCTTGGTTCTGTTTTCCCCTAGTATGGGATTTGCTGATACTAATTTATTCTAAAACAGAATGTTGGCTAACAGTTTTATGCTAATCAGAAGGGGTTTTTCTAAGTTTGACTCATAATTCTTGAGCAGTGGGCAATAGGAGAGGCAATGTTCATGAAAGAATGTCTTTGTACCATCTCTGGACAGCTATTTGATGATCTGTTCTGTATCGCTTTCGCAATCACTGGCTTTCATGTAGCTCTGAACAGAGGTCTTTTCACGGAATACTGGCTTTTCATGTCATATTTCTCCACAATATTAACTTCCCCCATCATGCATCTGATGAATGAGCTGATTAAATAATTTACTTGTTTGATGAGATTTACTTTTTAAATTTATGTAGAGAGAATGAGATCTAATATAGATTCTTTGGAAAGAATGACAGGAATGACATTGAAAGTAGGCAGTAGTGACATGAATAGGATGGAGCCTGATGTTTTAAGATTTCTAAGTATGTTCACACACACACACAAAAAGATGCAGCTACATCTATCTGTCTACACTTATTTTCAGTCTGTTCTCTAATTTTCTCTTTTCTTCCTTATCCATGCTTTTATGTAATGTTCTTTGGCTTAAGATTGGTTCTGTCTGAGTTTGGAAAATAACTAATACACTTTAGATATTATTTCAGTCTAACTCATATTCAAGAATGTGTATCATTTAATTAGTATATAGAATACTCTAATTATGCTTCACTCCGTTGTAATAGTTGGGGGGAGACTCTGCTGCAAGTTTCTGTGTTTTCCTAATATGTTAATTGTACATTACTCCATAATTCTACAACTAAAACTGGTGGTGATGACCATGGTCTCACAGGGTGTTTTTTATTTCTGTTTGAATGTACTTTGTGAATTCCTTCCCCCAGTCCTTATCTAAATTGGAGAGTTTATTTAATCCATTATAAGATAAGAGTCTTTTCTTCCCTTCTTTATCACATTTTGGGGTGATTTTCTTTCAAAACAAATCCCTTGGATTTCCTTCAGGTCCCCTTAAGTTATGTAAATACCAGCTGTTGCAGAGAACAGCTGTATTGGCTAAACTGACAGAGTTGTCTGGTTTGACCTTTAACACAATGACAGTAAGTTAAAATAATACTTAAAACTGCCATGTACTTAAATCTCCAGAGTATTTCTAATCATGAAGAAACAAACAAATTCCTATCTTAGATTTTTCTTTTGTTAGATTTATGACTAGGAAGTACGTTTGCTTAATTGTATTTTATTTTATTTTATGTTACTTTATTTTATTTTACTTTATTTCAGTTTTACACTTATTCTCTTTTTCCTTTATTCTGTTTTTCATTTGTTTGTTTCATTCTTTCTTTGTCTTTTTCATCTTTGCGTGCAGTGGCACAAACCCCTCTATTAATTGTCATTCAGTCTGAAATAAGCAAGTAAGGGACAAAGAGATGATAATTACTTTACTGATTAATTTGACTGATATTATAAATACTATATATATTTATTAGGATCATACAATTACCTCTAGTTTCATATTGCTATCAGTCATACTACCAGTTGGGAGATCAATACCACACCTGTGAGAATTTGTCATGTGCTTCCCATTCACTATTTTCAGTCTTCCCTCTGTCTGTACTCTCTTTTGTTTCCCCATCATTATGGTTTTAAAGAAGAAAAACTAAGTGTAAACTAGCAATTCAGCATGTGGCTGTTTTGGGCATTTTTTAAAAGAAGATTGGGGCTGTTCGGTTTGGAGAAGAGAAGGCTCCAAGGAGACCTTATTGTGGCCTTCCAGTATCTGAAGTGGGCTTACAAGAAAGGTGGGGAGGGACTTTTTAGTGTGTCAGGTAGTGATAGGACTAGGGGGAATGGAGCAAAACTAGTAGTGTAGTAGGGTAGATTTGGATTGGATGTTAGGAAAGTTCTTCACCGTGAGGGTGGTGAGACTCTGGAACAGGTTGCCCAGGGAAACAGTGGAAGCCCCATCCCTGGAGGTTTTTAAGGCAGGGTAGATGTGGCTCCAGGCAACCTGATCTAGTGTGAGGTGTCCCTGCCCATAGCAGGGGGATTGGAAGTAAATGATCCTTGAGGTCACTTCCACCCCTGACAATTCTGTGGTTCTGTGATTTTTGGGTAAGTCTGTAATAAAGGGAAGTAACAAATCAACATGGAGATAAACAGCACTAGAGGTTCTTCAGAACATTTTCATCTCTCTGTAGGTAAAAAGCTGTTGCTGTAGGTCACAACCTATGTGACCTAGAGATGTTTATTTTCAAGAAAAAAATATAATAAAGAACTTGTTTTTTTCCCATTGTTTTCAAAGCTTCATATAACTTAACAGATGCATTTTAATGATACAATGAATTTATTTGATGCATGTTTGAGCCCTTTTTTTCTGAAGGCTTACTGCAATGTCATCGGTGAAGACATTCACACTGTTTGAAAAGGAAGACTTAATTAGTCTTTTGCCAGAAAATCAAAAACCTTCTTCAGGTTAAGGATTATATGCTTGGCAGTAGTACAGGACATCCAAAGGAATTTTTAATTGTTGATTAATGAAAGCTATGATTCCAAGAGCATATAAAAAATCAGTGCTAACTTTTTTTTTTTTTAAGGTTTAGAATCGTAGAATCATAGAATGGTTTAGATTGGAAGGGACCTAAAAAATAATCTAGTGGCACCCCCCTGCCATAGGCAGGGACACCTCCCACTAGAACAGGTTGCTCAAGGCCTCATCCAACATGGTCTTGAACACCTCCAGAGAGGGAGCATCCACAACCTGGGCAACCTGTTCCAGTGTTTCACCACCCTCACTAGTTTAAATTTCCCCTCTTCCAGTTTAACCCCATTACCCCTCGTCCTGTCATTACAAGACCTTGTAAATAGTCCCTCCTCAGCAATACATTCATAACTAGTCTGTCCTGCTGGGGGTAGTACCATGATGTGTATTTATTTTCTTCCTGAAAGCTTTTAAAAGAAAACAACCCTATATTAGCAGAATTTTTGGCTGGCCTACAAGGATTTCAACCTAAACTTTATTAATAGCTTAAATGCCACCAAAATGGAAGAAGGACAGACACAGTTATGAAGGCTAGTTCTATTTTTCCCTTATGATACAAAGCAATATAATTATATTCTATTATCAAAATGTCATTGTGCTCATATTCCCAGAGTGATTCAGTAGCATTATGGGCACAGCATAGTGTTGCAGAAGGGTCTATTGATCACTTCAACTTTCTAAAGAATGTTAAAGTGTTTCCTTAGAATTGCATAGGTCTTGCACTTCCCCTCTGCAAAAGTGATTTTTGTTCTGCAGGATTAGGAAACAGAATGCAGTCTCTCTGATTTAGCCATAAGTTTTAATTTTAGGTTTATGCTGTACAGATTATCTAGTAGACAACATCACAAATACTGTACATGACTTGCCTCTCGTAGTGGCACAAGACAACATCACAAATACCGTTCACAACTTGCCTCTCATAATGGCACAAGATTGTTCATACCATAATTTGAAAACTTTTTATCAAAAAATGCAATGTGCACTTTTGACCAGAAGGGCAGTGCCATTCAGGGGTCTATTAGAAAGGGTGTGGCTAGTAGGTCTAGAGAGAGATTCTCCTGCCCCTCTACTCTGCCTTGGTGAGGCCACATCTGAAGTACTGTGGCCAGTTCTGGGCCCCCCTGTTCAAGTGGGACATAGAACTGCTTGAGAGGGTCCCGCACAGAGCCACAAAGATGATGAAGGCAATGGAACATCTCTGTTACAAGGAGAGCCTGGGGGAACTGGGACTCTGCTGCTTGGACAAGAGGAGACTGAGAGGTGACCTCATCAATGGTTATAAAGATGTAAAGGGAGAGTGCCAGGAGGATGGATCCAGGCTCTGCTTGTTGATGCGCAATGACAGGAGAAGGGGCAATGGGTGGAAGTTGAGGCATAGTTTCATGTAAACATGAAAAGGAGTTTTTCCCTGTGAGGGTGACAGAACACTGGAACAGGCTGCCCAGGGGAGCTGTGGAGTCTCCCTCTCTGGAGATCTTCAAAACCTGCCTGGATGCATTCCTGTGTAATCTGGTCTAGATGATCCTGCTCTGGCAAGGGGGTTGGACTGGATAAGCTTTGGAGGTCCCTTCCAGCCCCTGGCATTCTGTGATTCTGTGAAAAGTATTTCTTACAGTAAATGCAAGGCAGAAAATAGAGTTGCTGATTACTAATAGTTAAACAGATAATTCAATAGATTGAGCAGACTAACTAAATCATCTGTTTTTCAGGTATTTTAGGCATCACATGTGTTATGTTTGAAATTAACTTAGCTGGAATGGATTGTGCAGTGTGTGAGAACTGGCTAAAAACCAAAAATTCTTACTGCTATAGAAAGTGTTTGATGTTTTGGATTTGCTTTTCCAAGGAGTAGAAACATACCCTTAACTAAAAATGAAGGGATTGAAAGGAACCCTTCCCTAAGAAGAGCAGAGAATCACAGAATCACAATGTGTTAGGAGATGGAAGGGACCTCGAAAGATCCTCTAGTCCAACCCTCCTGCCAGAGCAGGATCACCTAGAACAGGTCATGCAGGGATGCATCCAGGTGGGTTTTGAATGTCTCCAGAAAAGGAGACTCCATAACCTCTCTGGGCAGCCTGTTCCAATGTTTTGTTACCCTCACAGTGAAAAAGCAAAACCTCCTATGATTCAACTTAAACCCATTGCCCCTTGTCCTATCACTGGACATCACTGAGAACAGCCTGGCTTTGTCCTTCTGAAGTTTACCTTTCACAGATTTAGAAACATAAATGAGGTCACCCTTCAGTCTTCTCCAAGCTAAAGTGCCTCAGCTCTCTCAGCCTTTCCACTCCTGTCATCATCTTTGTCACTCTATGCTGGACTTTTTCAATCCTGTCCTTCTTCAAATGAGTGGCCCGCAAATGGACACAATATTACAGATGTGGCCTTACCAAGGCAGTGTAGAGCAGGGGGAGAACCTCTCTTGATCTATTAACTACACCCCTTCTAATACACCCTCAGAATCCCTTTGGTCTTCTTGGCCACAAAATAAAGGAAGAGAGAGTCATGCCAGAGTAGTCAATAGCAGTTCCTGCTGTACACATAAATATTTATTTATTGAGGGAAATGTGAGTCTAGTTCTGGAAATGTCTTTAATTTAATTCTTAATTTAAGAAACATTCTGAAGCAATTGATACTTTCTGACAAAATAAATTTTTGGTAAAATTCCCAGCTAGCATTAATGAGTGTTGCAGTGAGTACCAGAACAACGCCGCTGACAGGAAAGCAAATGTTCTTTTTTTTTTTGTACATGGATACGTGGTGAAAGTGGAAGATGTGCAATGTAGGCCAGCATGGTGTAGATTCTAGCAGATTAAAATACAGATGTTTCCTCTCAAATCAATCAAAGCATCTGGGAACCTTCCCAAATTAGAATAAAACATTTGTGATTCTACTTGACCCTGCACACAATATTAATTGTTTTAAATTGTGGTTCTTAACAGCTCTCATGTGTACAAAACTATGTAAAAAATTATAGGTGCACAGAAAAGTTGCATAGTGACTAAACTATAAAAAAAAACTTTTTTTTTTTTTAATTTGATGTGTAAGTCAAAACATAACATCAGAAATTGGCTTGAATTTTAGAAAAAAGGAAATAATCTTTTACCATTGTCACATATGGGAAAATCCTTTTGTCTTTTGCTGATGCTATGTACAAAATGTGAATTGTGTTTTAGCCACTTACAGTGATGAGGCCTTGACTGAGTGCAATTCCAAGTATGTCCTGTTAACATAGTGTCATGGGCTGATTTGAATCTGCTGATGTTATTCATACCATGCTGCAGTCATGCCAGCTTCAAACAATGAAAGTGCTAACTGGAGCAAAGTATTATGGGGCTTGAAGTTCAGTTTGCAACATGGAAGGCTTCCTGTTCTGGTTGCTGCTTCTGGGTTCCAGGTTCTTTGTTTTTGGCCCTTTTCTGCAGGCGTGGCAGTGGAATGGGTGGGAGTTGGGTAGCACCGGCTTTGGTTTTTTGTTTTGGTTTTGAGGTTTTTTTCCTCCCTGTATTTCACTGCCCTTCTTCTGCAAGTGGGCTAAGCTAAGGTAATTATGCATTGTATTATTAGATTAATTAGATTATTAGCTAAGGCAATTATGCATTGTAATTATGATACGTTATATTAGAGTCTTATCTCCTTAACTCAGTTCTGATTTTTGTATGTTACTTTTCCTCTCACTTTTGTGCTGGGGGAGCAGGCAGATTAGCCTTTGTGCTAAACCATTACACATAGTTATGTTTCTTAGATCATCACTGGAGTAAGCCTGACACCTACCTATATAATTCCAAGATTGTTTCTGCTATGTGAAAGAGAGCCTACTAGGCATTTAAAATTAATCTCTCTTTCTAGATATTTCATTTTTTTGGTTGAACTTTATAACTGATTTTATTAGGCAAATTCCACTCCACCCCACCCCCTTTTTATTTTTCTTCTCCTTAAGCTGCACCGTAATTGTCAAAGTCCAATTTGTGTTCTAGCTTTATCGGTATTTAGTCCTGGATTAATTGTTTGAATCAATTGTACCTGCACAAATTATAGATGAACACATCTGCAGCAGTTTCTCACAAATTATACCAATAGTGTAATTTTAAGAGGGATAAAGAGTGTACCCTCCTTACCGTGAGAAAAGTACTTGAAAAAAGGTAGGGATCAATCTCTCTCATGCAATAGAATCCCATTAAAAACAGATGTATGTGAAAGAATCCTATTATTTTGGTTGTAAGATATTTGCCTGCTTCACGTTGCATCATACCTTTCATATTTATTATTTAGTTAGTTGTCCCAGGTTGGGAACTATAGGGTTAAAATAGTCCTCTAGGGACTTGAAGATTTGTTATTCAATCCCACAATTCTGCTATCTCTTCATAAGCTCACGGCAAGGCCAGCTTGTTCTCCTTTCCTCCCCCTCCAGCCTTGTGTCGGGCAGGAGCTGTGTTATCAGGACAAACATCTAAGGATAGGCCTGGTTTGGGGCCTCCAGAGGCTGTGCTTAGGCCTCTTGGATGGCAGAGGCATGGTGGGGGAGAATTGGAGCACTGGGGATGATAGATTTAGTTTTGGGCTGGGGGAAATTCAGTGGGTTCGCTTATGGATTCTGTTTCTGCTTTGTAATTTCTATCTGTAACTCTCTTTCCAAATATAATTCTGTTTTTTAATCCAATTCGTTTGAGAGCTTCACTCGGTCGGCTCTTTAAACCCATGACATTAGTAAAGCATACGTACACAGATGGAATACACCACTTTGCAATGCACAGTCTTTTATGGCTTCCTAGTCTTGTTTTAGCAATAAAATTCTGCCTTTCTTTCAGTGTTCAAACTAACTAAAGCCTCTATTTCCTTTCAGTTTGGAAGACGTTACGTTGAAGACCTTTTTAATGATTTTCGAGATGGACGAAGACTTCTGGAGCTTCTGGAATGCCTTACAGGCCAAAAACTTGTATGTTTATGTGAACATGTTGGAGTCTTGTTGTGGTGATAATTGTAGTAGTCTTCATTAATTTCTGATATTGATAAGGGCCTGTGGAAATAATTTCTAAGAATCTGAATAGTTTTTTAGCTTAATTTGAAACTGAGGAAACAGTGACTGAGAGCTGTATTACACAGTAAGTCTTTGCTAGGCTTCAAACTAGAGAAGAATAGAATTAGATTGGATGTTAGAAACAAGTTCTTTACCATGAGGGTAGTGGAACCTTGGAACAGGTTACCCAGGGAGGTAGCTGAGGCTCCACTCCTGGAGATATTCAAGGTGAGGCTTGACAAGGCTCTGGGCAACCTGAGCATGGCCCTGCTTGCTGAAGTAAGGGTTGGACTAGATGACCTTTGGAAGTCCCTTCCAACCCAGATCATTCTATGATTCTGTATTTAAAATGCAACTGTCACACTTGGTTACATACACTGTATAAGGAGTAGGGGAAAGAGAAGAATGACTAAAGTGGTCTGGATATTTAAATTTTAGCTGAAATTCAGAAATGATTTAGCAGTAGGTATTTGTGCTAAACACAAGGAATAAAATTTGATGTGGAGAATGAGAACATTTTGCTGATATACAGTCTATGTACTGGAGTTGTACATGTTTGAAAAGAGAGAACAACTTTCACTTCCTACCTGGAAATTCTAAAATGACACATCACATGTATTTTCAAATATCCTTTCTTTTATTCCCGATGGACTTCGTGAGCTTGGGATTTCTGTCTGCAGCTTTCTCATAAAAGGGTATTGAGGCAGGCTAGTAGTTTGGTAATCAAAATCTGAGAGAATATATTTGTAAATAAATATTAAACAAACTGATGCTTATCTGTTTTATTGTCATAGTAATGCTCCTAAATTGTGTCATGGAGAAGACTAATCATAATAAAAACAATCTGACACTATCTGATTTTATAGGCATTTCAATGATTAATTCACTGAAAATAGTACCAGATTAACTTCCAACTGTGTGTGTGGCTTGTTTCACAATTGTCCATATTTCATATTGGAAAGCTGTATATGCACAACATATGGGGTTATTCTCACTGTTGTCATAAACTTACAAAATCAAAAATTGCAGGTGTCATTTTGAAGATTTGAATTACAGGTGGTGCATTCTAGTTTCTGATTTTGAGCAGTCGTTTCATTATTTCTTTTTGCAGGCAAAAGAAAAAGGCTCCACAAGAGTCCATGCTCTGAACAATGTCAACAAAGCACTGCAGGTCTTGCAGAGAAATAACGTAAGTAATCAGCTGGACAGGGTCACAGCATCCTATAGATAGTACATTTAATGTTTCCTAAGTGTTGGATCGAGCTCCACTCTATAGTATGCAATTACTGGTCAAGGCAGTTTTATTAATGTGAGTTACATACTTATAAAAGCTCTTTTTTATTACCTTTAATGGCAGTGGGCAGATTGAGTTCTAGCTGAATTTTGGCCTATCTAACTTTCTCTTAACATATCCTTGCAAGAGTCTTGTACTCTTCCTGAGTTGCCTGCCCCTCCTTCCATAGCCAGTAGACTTTCCTTTTCTTCCTTAGTTCTCCCCAAAGCTCTCTGCTTAGCCAGAACAGCTTTCTACTCTGCCAACTTGTCTTCTGATGAATGCACACAGCTTGTTTCTCTGCCTCGATGATTTCCCTCTTGACGACTGTTGTCCAGCCTGCTTGGACCCAGTTGTCCTTCAGGACTACCTCCCAGGGGATGCCATCAACCAGTCTCCTAAACAAAAACTTTGTCATTCAGCACCAGTACGGAATGTATTTCATAGAATCATGCAATCATAGAAATGTTTTGTCTGGAAAGAAATCTCTATCATCACTGAGTCCAACAGTCAACCTAGCACCACCCTGACCACTATGCCATGTCCCAAAATTCCATGTCCATGTATTTTTTGAACACCTGCAGGGTGACTCCACCACTTCCCCAGTAAATCACTCTTTCT
This sequence comes from Ramphastos sulfuratus, assembly GCA_013399055.1. Classification (NCBI taxonomy): domain Eukaryota; kingdom Metazoa; phylum Chordata; class Aves; order Piciformes; family Ramphastidae; genus Ramphastos; species Ramphastos sulfuratus. The sequence goes on along the minus strand of WBNM01010453.1, from coordinate 30,154 downwards.
TTAAAGATTTTTTTCCTAATATTCTATCTAAATCTCATATTATAGAGAAGAGACAGACCACAACCTCACTACAGCCTCCTTTAAGGTTGTTGGAGAAAGCAATGAGGTCTTCTCGGCCTCCTGTTCTCCAGACTAAACAACCCCAGTTCCCTCAGCTGCTCTTCATGAGACTTGTTCTCCAGACCCTTCTCCCATTTCATTGGTCTTCTCTGGACATGTTCCAGCAACTCAGTTTCTTTCTTCTAATGAAGGGCCCATAACAGAACACAGTGTTTGAGGTGCAGCCTCACCAGTGCCAAGTACAAGGGTGTGATCCCTTCCCTACTTCTGCTGGCCACACTATTCCTGATACATGCCAGGATGATGTTGAGCCTTATGACTACCTGAGCACATTGCTGGCTCATGTTCAAAGAGTTTAAAATCCTCTGCCAGCAAATGTTTGAATTACATATTTACAGTGGATGCTATCTGAAGACAAATCAACATGCAGTTAAGTGGTGACACATGGCATTTAAAATACATTTTAAAAGGTAAATTACAAGAAGTCTCCCACAACTGGTTAGAAGCTGCTACCTATGAAAATATCCTCTCACAATGTCTAACAATTGTGAAGTCTGAAAAACTAAGGCTTTTCATACAAGAAATCTTTTTTGGTAAATTTTTATTGCTCTCTCTTCTTTATGGTTCGTAACATTAAGGAAATGAATCATATCAAAGCCATTTTTCATTTCACTTTGTCAGGATTTTCTTTTCTAACCAGTATCCTGTACATCATTTTGAAGTAAATATTCTCACAATATCTTCCTTGGGCAAGCATTCTAAAGGACCCATAACTCTTAGCAGACATTTTCAGTGGCTAACTAATTGTATCATATCTCCTCCTAAAGAATAAATTCAAATATGCTATAACATGTGCTTAAACTTAACAGTAAGATGTGATGGAACAATGCTAATGTATTCTGTGCCACATATTATATTGGATTTCTTTATAGCTGCAGTAGGTCACTAAACATGCATGAGTTCAGCTGCTGAATAAAGTTATCGATTTTATAAATCTAAGGTAATGCTTATCCATCTGAAGATTTGTGTGTAAATGAAAGTGACCTTATAAGACTGGCTTAAAGACTTCCACTTGATTTTTCTTTTTATAAATAGAATTTCATTTAAATAGAAGAAAAAGTTTCCAGTTCTTCAATAGCTGCGGTACTTGACATTGTTGGGGAAAAAAAAACAAAACACAGCAGTGCATTATTTCGTGATATACAATAAAGTTTTTGTTGCATACCTGGAATGTGGTTACAATTTTTTATAGTAGATTCTTTTAAAGCATTTATTCACTATATATCAGCTAAATCCATTAATGTGCTCTTCACTCAGTTTCCAGGACACAATAATAATCCCTTTCATACACAGAAAGAAAACAGTTTTCCAACTGAGGAAAAAATTTGCTTTAGGAAGTGAAGTGATCATTCAGTGTCATTGCATTCATGTAATGAAAATCTTATAAACTATGCACAACATAATAATTAGTATAGATACACTATATCAAATTAGTACAAAACCAAAAGATCTGCCTTTGAAATACTTCCCTCAGCCTTCAGAGTGATTTCTGTGAGACTTCAGGAATGCAAAATCAATGGTTTTAAAGCTATTTATAACCTATGACCAAGCGTGATTTTTCTCCTGGTACATGCCATCCTTGCTCTGAGGTTCTGCAGTCATCCAAGTGGTAACAGATTGAAAAATGCTGCTGCTTCCAGTCAATCCGTTTTACAGATGAATTTTTTTTCTTATGGAAAGATTATATTGTTGGTGTGAAGGGTTATCCCAGTACAGCCTCAGGCAATGCTGAGGCAAACTGGGATGTGTTCCTCTATTTCAGTAAAACAGGTATGTGTTCTGTGTGTCCAGGCTTCCATTTCCAAAAAGAGGTAGAGGATTTGGCCTGTAGAATAAGTTGATGATTCCCTAATAATAAGCTTTGTAGTGGGCCACTTGCTAAGTGGAGCTCATTTGAAACTTAGAATATGAAATCAACTTAGGATATAAACTCTAAATTCAACCTGGGAAATGTTCCAAGGCATTGGTAGAATGAATTGCCAATCTGAAATGCTTTTATAAAAAATTGTAATTTTTAAAAGAAAAGAGTTCTTAAGAGAGTTTTAGAGTTCCAGACAAAATAGAAACTTTACATGTGATTAATAAAAATTACCTATACGTAGATGCACTGAAATAAATGTTTTGAAAGGGAGCCTTGCTTTGAGTGTGCAAAACTTTTCTTCATTCTACAGATGCAACTTCAAATAGCTTCAGAAGTGCAATAGAGGTATGCTGACTGTAATTTGTGAAGGAGTGAGGTTACTTCACTACACAAATATCAGTTTTGACCATGAAAGACTGCACCTATGAAACAGTGAGGATGCGAATTTTAGCGTCAGCTTCCATCCAAACATGCAGGTCTTAGCTTGTATTGTCTTGTACTCACATCCCTGAATTTGGCTTTGTAAAAAGAGAGGGAGTGTGAAGGATCATTTCACATGTGAAGGAGAGAATAATCCAGGGTAGGAAATGCTGATGCATTATGAAGTGGCAAACACATAATATAATAATGGAAAACAAATTTACTGGACAACCTGATGTGGAAATATACTCACATAAATCACAATCATTCATTTATCCGTGCTCCAGAACACATCCTGCCTCACCTTATACATTATAGAATTTAATTAAGGTAAAATAAATTCTCTTTTAATCTAAATATGTCAAACAATATCTTGGGTTTGTAAGTTCTAGATGTGTGTGTAGCTTTCAAGAAGGAATACTGTGTAAGGTAATAAGGAGTATAATATAGGGTGATTTTTTTTTTTTCTATGTCACCTGTCAATTTTGTGGTTTATAATTGTAGAGGCTTAATCTAAATTATTTTTGAGTTATTATTAACTATTACCTTTAGTTGTGTATTTTTGCAACATGCTATAACTGGAATAATTGGAACTCTAAATCACTGCTTGCTTTTTGCCAGCCCATTAATTACGCCATTTATAAAACATGAGTTGGATGTTTACTAAGCAACAGAAACCAAATGAGATATTTGCCCTCTTATGCTTGCTGTTAATCTATATGAACATTTTGTTTGTTTCTTTCTTTAATAGGTTGATTTGGTAAATATTGGGAGCTCGGACATTGTGGATGGAAATCATAAACTGACCCTTGGTTTGATTTGGAATATAATCCTCCACTGGCAGGTGAGTGGCACTGCTGCTTACTTTCCATGAAGCACCTTTACTCTACTGATCTTTTTTCCATTACTATCTAGCCACAACCTACAAAGTAAACAGGTTGCAATGTCCTAAGTCAGCAAGTATTGTGATAGTCTGTTTACATACTATCTAGGATATTAAGAATCTTAAGAAGATAAAATAGGTTTTAGAGAATTGGCAACAGCTCTTTGGGCTCCAATTTCACAGTTTCAAGAGAATATGCAATACAATTATTGTAGGAAAAATGGATAGACAAAGGCAATGTGATTATGTGGCTTTCATAATCACATTTCTTTTTAGTGTCTTAAAGTAACTTTTATAGTTTAATTAAATAATCACATTTATTGCTTTTCAGTGCTGACCCATCCTCCCAAGAATTATTTTTAGAACACCAAAAAGATTCTCTGACAGTTTATTGAAGCAGATGTGACTCATTTAGCTTCCTGTCACTTTAGAGAGAAATAAAGGATTGCAATAAAGATCTCATAAAAAGCAACATAGTAGATACTTCAGTAAACAAATTCTGAGACAGCAGTAAAGCAAAAATTCAAAACGAACTAGCATCTAGATCCTCTGAGTCTGTTTCTTTTTATGAATCTGGGATAAGATTCTATTACTTTGTGGGGGCTGTTTCTGTTACGGGTTGGATTGGATCTCCCCTAATAACCTTTTCCGCCCCTCAAAGAGCAATTTCACTACAATCAGAACTTGGAGGCAGAAATAGAATTGTATTAACAAAAAGGCCCCCTAAATATAAGAATATAAAAGGCAATACAAATGTACAAAGTATATTCCCATATGTATGTACAGCTTAGCAACAGCACAGGACCCTCCTGTACCTTAATTCAGCTCCTTTATCCCCTCCTGGGGACAAAGGGCCCCCAAAGGCTAGTACCACACATGCACCCTCTCCTACCCCTGTATCTTGCAGAATCCAAAACAGAGAGAAGCTGCAAGGCCAGAGGGAGGAAAGCACAGCCTGAAGCCCAGCAGAACAGTGAGAGAAGGATAGTATCATTTCCACAGATTATAAACTTTCAGATTACATAAACTTTTTCTTCAGACCAATTGAGTGAGATAAATTTATATTCTAATGTGAACTCTGAGGAGTTCATCCCTCTCAAACTTGTCTAAAAGCTCTAGAAAAATCTGTTTACAACTTAGCTTTTTTCAGTTTCAAAGTGTAACAGTTTCCCAATAAATAGTCTATATCTTTTTCTTAGTGTTACAAATAAAGATGGTGGGAAACAAAGCCTTATACTAAAATCTAAACACTCCAATTGAAAATCACATTGAAGTAAAGAACTTTTTTTTTTCCTGATTTTACACAACATGTAGTGAAGGCAACACAGAAAACCTGAAAATAGTTAAATCACTTCTTTCTTTGTCTGCCACTCTAGCGTCATAGTGTAATGGCATAACATTGTACTAAATTACTTACTAAGAGCAGATGGAATATGAAACCTATCTGTGTAAGTTTTACCAACAATCCTTGAATCATTTTGTTTCAATTTATATGAATTATGGACTGAGATGACTAATCATGTTCAAATTTATAGTTTGATTTGTTCATATTTTATCCTGAAGCAACATAGTAAAGGTGTGCTTTAGTACTAGCAAAGAGAAGACTGAGAGGATATCTCCTCAGTGTCTGTAAATATCTGAGGGGTGGTGTCAAGTGGATGGGGCCAAACTGTTTTTGGTGGTCTGCAGTAATAAGACAAGCAACAAGGGATACAAACTTGAACATAGAAGATTCAGCTCAACATGAAGAGAAACTTCTTTACAATGAAGGTGACAGAGCACTGGAACAGGCTGCCCAGGGGGGTTGTGGAGTCTCTTTCTCTGGAGACTTTCAAATCCTGCCTGGATGCATTCCTGTGTGAACTACCCTAGGTGATCCTGCTTTGGCAGGGAGGGTTGGATTTGATCATCTCTGGAAGTCCCTTCCAACCTCTAATGTTCTGTGATTCTGATTTCGTATACTTACTATTTTTTCTTTCAGCTTTTCATGTCATTCTTCTTAATGCATACTTGTACACACACAGAAGACACACATTCCCTGTTACAGTCTGGTGAAGTTTTTGACAGCAGGCATGTGCTGTTAGGGTACTGATTGCTTACATAGGTTTCAAGCTTCATCTTGAGCCTAATGATAACTGTGACAGGAGCTGTACTTGTGACTTCAGATGAATTTCCCATGTTTGGAAAGTCTACAGGCCATATTTTCAAAGCAGTGGTTAAAGATGTGAAATTTCTTTCTTTGCTGTTCTAGTTGTGATTTTTAGTCTATACTTTGAGGTTTGTATTTCAGTTTATTCTACTCAGGAAGTGACCTGCAGGTTGTGGATTTCTCCACTTCTTTGAAATTTTGTAAATGAATTTCCAATTTGGCTAGAATTCAATTTCAGTTTCTAAAGAGTAGTTAAATCCCAATTGGCAAGAAGAAACCCTGTTGCTGTTTCATAGTGAGGGCTCATATAAAAGAGATATAAATGTATAAAAAATTATCTAAAAGGTATAAAATGTATCTAAAAGGTCATATAAAGTTTGATTTCTGCTTGAGCTTTCATCTTTTTAAACAAAACTCAGGAGGTGTTGGTTTACTGCCTATTTTCCTCAAAGACTAGAGCAGATCAAAGTGAATTTGTTTATTTACAGCTCTGTAAATGGATAGACAAAGGCAATGTGATTGATTATACACTGAATTTGCTTATTTCCATCTCTGTGGGGAAAATCTTTTTTAGGTTTTCTTTCAAAATTTTGAAGCGATTTGAATGCTCTAGAATGTATTTTTGATTGTTCTGCCTTGTTTATATGTCATCACTATCTTACATATTAATAGGCAACATTTCTGGTGAAACAAAGCTGCAACCTTCTTAAGAAAAGGTGCTTCTTCCTGTTGGTACCATTTTGCCTTCCACAGATTCTTCTTGGCACTAAGCAGCTGGAAGCATGATAAGCTGTTGTTAAAGACTAAATTATGGCCTCAGGGCTACCAAACTTATCTGTCAGTCATCTACAGTTGGATAAAATATCTTGTTTCCTACAATAACTTTTCAAGGCTATTATATTTATTTATAATCTGTAGGAGACATGAAAAAAATAACAACAGACAGGCTAGTTGATTTAGTGCATGCTGCTGGTGCAGTTTGTTCAATCCTGCTTTTCAAATCTTTTCACTTTCCAATTCTAAGAACTTGCAGACCTGAGAAGAGTCACCTAGAGAAAGTTTCTCTGTAGGAAAAAAAAAAAAAAAAAGAGTATGAGTTTCATGGGCAGTTATTTTGTCACAGATAAACAGGCAAGAAGCTTTTTCAAGTTTCACACACTGCAGCCAGGACCAAGTTAGTGCATAACTTATATATGACAACAATACTGTCTCTTGACAAAATTTCAATGTCTTTCTGTAAAAGGTGGGGAAAAAAAAATAAAAAGAAGGAGTGCATGAAAGCAATAATGACACAGTAGCATTCTGAGTGGATATCAGCAGTCACATTAAGGCAGAGGCATTGCAGCAGACAAGATTTGACTCATTCTTGCTGCTTTCATTCCAGTTCAGTAGAAAACTTGTGGCTTTCCATATCCCCTGTGATGATTGTGTCCTTTCTTATCTGTCTTTCAGATTATTATTAAGTTTCACTGAAATTGAACCATCTTTCTGAGTTAAGCACCTGCTGCCAAAGCTCTTTATAGTACTGAATTTATTAGAGTTTCTATTTCCTTAAAGCTGCTGCCCTCTTTCTCACAGTTCTGTGATCCCAGCCTCACTGCAGCATTAATATTTAAGCAAAACAAAACCATTAATTTCTGAACTGTTAAATATAACAAAGACTCTTAAGAGTAGAAAAAGCCTATATTACAGTATGCAGGTTTTTTTAGTTTGATTTTAAGAGCAAACAAACAAACAAAACCCAAAACCAACCAAACAAAAAAACCTCAACAATACAAAACCAACCCCCAACAGCAACAAAAAATCCGGGAAAAATCTTTGGTGGGAGTCGCAGCCAGCATCTTAAATTTCTTTAAGGAAAAAAAAAAAAAAAGGGAGGAGTAGGGTGTGAGCAAAATAATACACATATGCATAAGGCAAATATTTCAGAAAGAGGTTCATTTCAACAGTCAGCCTCATCTGGATACTTCTGTAGAGCATAAGACTTCTTGTCTGCTCTTTGCAGATTCCTTATTTTAATTGGAACTAGCATTTTGGTTTAGTTTGATTTATAATGGTAGAAATGAGATATGAATGGTTCTCTCAATCCACCTTGAATCAATGAGCAAAGAATATTATTTACTTTGATAGGTATCTTGAACATCTGTGAAAATGTTCTTATGAGAGTTCTTTAAAATGTATTTTGAGAGAGTTTAGTGGATTTTAAAGTAATCTATCTAATCAGAATAACTGAAATAGAATATCATACATGAATCAATACCTCAAGTGGAATAGAAATCAGAATACCTGGACAGGCTGGATCAATGGGACGAGGTCAGTTTTATGAGGTTTAATAAAGCCAAATGCTGGCTCCCATACTTGGGTCACAATAACCCCATGCAATGCTATAGGCTTGGGATGGAGTGTCTGAAAAGTTGCCCAGAAGAAAAGGACCTGGGGGTGCTGATTGACAGCTGTCTGAACATGAGCCAGCAGTGTGCTTAGGTGGCCAGTGAGGCAAACAGCATCCTGACCTGCATCAGAAACAGTGTGGTCAGAAGAAGAAGGAAACTGATTATGCTCCTGTACTAAGCACTGTTGGAGCCCACACCTCAAACTGTTCAGTTTTGAGTCCCTCGCAAGAACAAAGATATCGAGTAGCTGGAACATGTCCAGAAAAGGGCAATGAAAGGGGTGAAGGGTCTACAGAACAAATCTTACAAAGAGCAGCTGAGGCAACTAGGATTGTTTAGTCTGGAGAAAAAGAGACTGAGGAGGCCTCCCTGCTTTCTCTGACTACCTGAAAGGAGATTGTAGTGTGAATGTGTGTGTGCGTGTGTGTGTGTGTGCGTGGCCTGGGTGTTGGTCTATTCGCTCTAGTGTCAGGTGATCTAATAACAGGAAATGGCCTGAAATTGTTTTGGGAAAGTTTACATTGGATATTAAGAAAAATTTCTTTACAGAAGTGGTCAGACATTGGAATAGGGTACCCAGGGGAAGTGGTAGAGTCACTGTGCCTGGAGGTGTTCAAGAAACAAGTGGATGTGGCACTTTGGGACATAGTTTAATGGCCACAGTGGTGGTAGATTGCCAGTTGGACCTGATGATCTTAGAGTTCTTTTTGAACCAAAACAACTCCTTGATTCTATTAAGCATATCAAGTGAAAATTACTGTCATTCTGTCAGAGAGCTGTAAGGTGGTCCCTGTTGTGATTGAGAAAAATGAAATCACTTTGTTTTGAGAATATTTTATTTAGATTCTCTCCTTCATTCCCTCTCTTCTAGGGTCTGGCATTCTGAAGCCAAGTACCAGTCTTAAAAATGTTATGAGCCTGAGTGTTGATTTTAGGTGAAACAGATATAGTACAAGTCTGAGATTTTGCTCTGTTCCTAGATATCTTACCCACAGAGCTATGCTCCCAGATGGGGTCCTGCAGCAGGGAGAAAGAACATCCACTGCTAACATAAGCCCAGCCTGGGCGCATTGCTTGGAACCACTTCTCAGTCTTGTGATGTGAATAGCAGTGCTTACATTCTGTTCAGACCTTTGCATTTGGTAGTTTGACATTTCTGAAAGTTATCTTGTCCTTTTTCCTCCTTTCTATTAAAAATTAGATCTTTTCTTATTGTCATAGTATAGGTCCATTCCCCAGGAAGAGAAAGTATTTTTATTCTCTGGGAGTTGGAGTTTCCTACACCATAAAGCTTTGTTTCCTGCCAGGATATACTGCATTAGAAGTGAGAAGTAACAAAGAAATGAGTATCAGAGGTCAGCTCATCCTTTGACAGCAAGCAGTAGTCTACTAGGTACTGAAATAGCTGTAGCTTTTGAGCCTGGATGCTGAAGAAGTTTATCCATCCAGAAGCTCTTTAGGCTGACATGAGCACATCTCTACAAACTGCTATTTCTGAACAGTACATCTTAACTGAGAAGCCTTCAAAAAGCTGAGTTCAGTGTCAGCCAGCAGACGCTGATCTTGCTTCAGGGCCCAGCTGTTCTTAAGGCAACAGTGTGCTTCACCCAAAGGGCCATGGCATGGTGCTGCGTGGTGGCTGCAGATGTGCCAGAGCAGGGTGGGAGGAATGGCAGCACCCTTGGGGAATTCAGGAGGATGAGTTACCTTCAGTTCTGGATGTACTTTTCCACCATTTCTCACTAAATAGGAAGTGACCTCAGCTTTCAAGGTGAGATCAGACCTTTCTGCTCCCTTATTTTAACAGCCTGACATTCCCTAGGAAACAACAAAAAAGCATAACTTTAACAGTCCGCAGCTGCAGAGAAGTGAAGGAATATTACAATAAACATTTATTAACTTTCAGCATAATAAATTTAACCAGATGCATTTGAATTTCATGTTTGTTTAGTCAATGGTAGAAATAAGTGCTAATTTTCTTTTGTCTTGGTCTCTTTAAAGCAAAAGAAAAGGTATCATCTGGATTCTTTGAATAATGGCCTTCCTAATGGCCCATTGTTAATTTTTATATTTTTTTTTTGCATAATTTCCTCTCTTCATGCCTATTGCTCCTTTCTCTTATGTTGAAGTCAACAGAAATATTTTATCTGTTCTGTATATTATGAACTTTCATATTTATCTGTCTTGTATTTCTGAAATAATTTAGCTATCCTTTTATATTATGTATATTTTAGTTTTCAAATGTTCCAGTTTCCTTTGCTTATAATATTCAGATAAAATCTGCGTGTGTCAATACAAAATTGAATAATGAAATTCTGTTTTGGACAATTCTCTGTTCCCATACTTCTAGTCTTTCATATTGTTTAAGTTTGATGCACTACATTCCATTTGTGAAACTTTTCTTACTTTTAGCATGAAAAAGAAATTTTTTTGATAGCAGATAAAGGTTTTTTATGTAGAAATACAAGAGGCAAATCTCTTAGCTTCTTTCTGAATTATGTAAATCTACTTTGACAGTTCTTGGTGCTGAACTCACAAAAAATATTATCATAGAATTGTCAGGGCTGGAAGGCACCTTGAGGATCATCTAGTTCCAACCCCCCTGCCATGGGCAGGGACACCTCACACTAGATCAGGTTGCCCAGAGCCACATCCAGCCTGGCCTTAAACACCTCCAGGGATGGGGCTTCCACCGCCTCCCTGGGCAACCCCTTCCTGGGTCTCACCGCCCTCATGGTGAAGAACTTCTTCCTAACATCCAATCTGAATCTACCCATTTCTAGCTTTGTTCCATTCTTCCTAGTCCTATCACTACCTGACATCCTAAAAAGTCCCTCCCCAGCTTTCTTGTAGCCCCCTTAAGATGCTGGAAAGCCACAATAAGGTTTCCTCAGAGCCTTCACTTCTCCAGATTGAACAACCCCAACTCTCTTAGTCTGTCTCCATAGGAGAGGTGGTGCAGCCCTCTGATCATCCTTGTGTCCGTTCTCTGAACACATTCCAGCATGTCCATATCTTTCCTGTAATAAGGGCTCCAGAACTGGACATGGTACTTCAGGTGGGGTCTCACCAGAGTGGAGTAGAGTAAGAAACTACCCACTCAGACATACGTAGCAATAGTAAAGGGTATATTTGTTAACTTTCTTTAGCTCTCTATTTTGTGTCTCCTGGTGTAGAAATGGAGGCAACTATGAGATGTTGCCGTTCTTCTCTGGCAGAATTTTATATTCATTTTCATTGATGTAAATTACAGTCTGAAACTAAAGTCAGAAATGTGTCCCATGAAATTTAGAGAGGATCAGTTTCTCCTCCCATGTCAAGAACTAATAACATAAATAATAAATAATAAATTTAACTTAGTATACCTAAATCTAAAAGGAAGATTGAAGGCACTGATGCTTTTTGCATCGAAACAAGACATTCTTTTAGCAATGAATATCTTCACTTATTCAAATTATTGTATTAGTTACTGTGAAACTATGAAACAACTTACCAGTCTGAATAATACGATGACATGTGGATTTTTTTCTACAGTATGATAGAAGATTATTCTTTGAGCTTACATCTTCTGCATGTTATCTCATGTTTTTTACAATTTCAAAGCAATCCATCCATTATCACAAAGTACTGAAAGTTGCTCTTCAATACTGCAGAGCAATTCGAGTGGAGAATTACAGTGCAATTATATACTCCATAAATGAATAAGCAGGAATAAGCAATTTTATAATTAAATTATATCTCAGGGAGCACTTTAAGTGGGTTTCTACTCTTTACAATATATGAGGAGGAAGCAATGATTTAAGAGATTATGAGACAATGAATTACAGACTTCTTGATAGAAGTTTTGGATGTTCTTTCGCTAGTAAAATAGTAGCTAAGAAATTTATAATTGACTAAATAATGGTTAAAGTCCAGGCTAATAGGTTTGGTTTTTGATTTGTTGTTGTTGTTGTTTGGTTGATTGGGTTTTGCTTGGTTTTGGTTTTGTTTTTTCATTTTTCTTTTTTTTTTTTTTTTGTTTGTTTGGGATTTTCTGTGAGTTCTTTGTTGTTTTTTTTCTTTTGTAAAACAATCAGGTCAGAGAGCTTTCTCTAATGAAAGAGGAATATTAACTATTCATTAAGAAAATAAAACAGACAACATATACAATGGTCTTTTAAAGCATCCAGTGAAAATCACTTTTCATCCAAGTAGATGTATGCAAATATAGTTTGAACATTTAAGTAAAAGTTATTACCTTCTGTGCCCTATGCACATTTGCTTTACCTTGGTACTTACTTCAGCTCTGTCAGCGAGAGAAGAATGCTTTTAATTGTCTTGTCAAATTCTGTTATAATGTATCAAATTAACTAAGGATCTACTTCCAAGAAAGAAAACCACGAGGAGAAATACTTAGTCTGCATGAATTCTGTTCCCATAAGTGGTGCAAGCAAATGTGCCATCTCTGTTCATGCATGGAATGTTTCATGTGCCACAGGGATGAATGAACTGAATGCATCAGCAGTCGTGACCAACAAGTCAGTATTGGTTGTCTTTAATCATTCAGACTTGACTGCTATCATTAGGCTGTGACATGTTCTGTAATTACTGAGGAGGATTTTATGTAAGGTTTAAATCTAGGCAACTGAGGGTTCTTTGGGTCAAAAAAAAAAAAGTCAGCTCTTAATGAGTTCAATCATTAATGAAATTCTGTTTCTTATTGCAGGTCAAAGATGTAATGAAAAACATCATGGCTGGACTGCAGCAAACAAACAGTGAAAAGATTCTCTTGAGCTGGGTCCGCCAATCAACTCGTAATTACCCACAGGTCAATGTTATCAATTTCACCAGTAGCTGGTCTGATGGATTGGCTTTCAATGCACTCCTCCACAGTTACAGGTGGGAAAACTTTTCATTATTTCAGTGAGCGTGCAACAAATGGCTTGTAAAAGAGAGCTTGAGGGTGGTGTATCCATTATATGGGCGGTTTAGTTGCTTCCTATGTGGTCCTGCCAAGATTTTTTTTAAATGGCCACATGTTTGTTTTGCTCTGGTTGTTGCGTTTGGTGTCAGGCTGAATGCTCTGGTGGAGGAAGAGGGTCTGAGGGTTTCACAGAGCACCTGAATATGCTGAGGTTAGTGCTTTTTCTGGAATGTTAGTGTATATGCCAAATAGTCTCAGGGAGTACAGACTTACAAACATTTAAGAGCAAGGAATAGATACAAAGCTAAGCCTTTAAGATTGTCCTAAAGGGAAAAGGAGATGTTCTTGTGAGGACTTAGTGGAGGAAAATGTGTTGTTTGTTGAAAGCCTCTGGCAGTTACTGAATTAAAAGTATGGATTTGCCTCAGAAGGGCACAGCTGGGGAGGGCAGCCTTTGTTTTCAGAACCTTTCATGTTGTTCCCCCAGCTTATCTGAGTTTTCACCTTCTGTCTGAAGTCGTCTTGTTTTGGTCTATGTGGTATAAAAATCTACCTTTAGGGATTCAGAGTTCTTTCGTAGTTCTGTATGCTTGCCTGATGGAAGACATTCAAGCTAATGTATCTTAAAGGCCTAGTTTTTGCACTACGGGTTTTAAAGCAGTCTTTCAAAAGCCTTCTGATCTCTTCTACTTTTGTACCTCTCTCCTAGAGGGGGCTGTTGCATTAAAAGCTTAGAATAAAATACAGCAGAATACTTCTAAAAACGTGTTCTGAGACAGCATCTGTCTTCCAATTTTACCAGATGTTTCTTTCCAAAAGTTTTGCTGGCTCAAGTAATTACTTCTGAATGAAACTGTCTGGTTAAGTCTACTGCTGTTGTAGTCCAAAGACTAACAATGGTAGCCATTTACAGTGGTCATGTCTTGCACTATCATCCCAGGCATCTCTTGCTGAGTCCATTTTTCCACCCTGCATATACCTGGGAGACTTGAGTAGACCTGAATGAACTAAGCTCCAAGACTTCTGAAGACAAACACTTTTAAATTTAGCTCCTCTGTTTTCCCAGTCTGATTTTCTGATTCTCCTGGTCTGTGTTTTTCTCTTCGATTTTCTTGTTCTCCATAAAGTTTGGTCCAGATGTTCTCTTCTTTTTCATGTCCTCCTCTATGTTTATTCCTCTGCATTTCATTAGTCCACTTTTTCCATAGATTTTTTTTCCTCCTTCCTTTCTACAATACCTTTTAGTACCTCTTTGTACTCCCAGCAATTTCTTATATTAAAATGGGAGGAAAAAACCAAGGATTTGTTGCTCTAACCATCAAAACATCGACCATTGTCTTTATGGTTACTTAGGGGCTAACCTAGCACGCATATAAAATACATTGGTTGGAAATTTCATTTTTAAAGATCTAAAACATATGTTCATGATTTCTAAAAAACATCCTTTAATAGTCAAAAATAGACTTGACTGCAAATAGTAGCTTCTCTTTTTGACACTGAAGTTTAGCCTTTCTGTCAGGTGTATTTCAGAGGTAAGCCGTAAGCCTTCTGCTTTGATCCTCAGGCTGTCATTTATGTGCACAGCCTTAATCAAATTTAGATGTTCTGAGGAATGGAAGTAGAATTAGTTAGAAAAATGCTGCATGTAGTTTGGAAATCAGGTGCAATTATGAAGTCATAGGGTAAATCTGATGCCCGACGTATGCATTTTTTGGCAGTTTTAGCACAGTTAGTAGACCAATCAAACCAAACCAAACGAACAAAAAACCCACCAAAAAAACCCAGCAAAAAAAACCCAAATCAAACTAAACTACCAATAAGGCAACTAAACAAAAAATCTCTCAAGCCCACCAGCCGCCCCTAAAATGAACAACAAAACAAATAAAAACCTCTCCAACACTGAAAGANGCTCATTAGCTGGGAATCGCCGTGGCCACGTGTTTGCAGCTTACACTGGCTCTGCAGCAACTCTCTCTCCCCCCCTCTGCCTGGAATATTTTGTATTTTACTGCGGGATCATTATCATGAGTTTTGGAAGTGTTCTTATACGGGAAACTTACTCAGGGATCCAAGGCATCATGAGTACCATGTGCTAGGGTTAATGCTAAGCCTCTGCAGCACAGTTAGATTTTTTCCTGTTTCGTGTTACTATTTTTCCAAGTTCTGATTGTTTAAACTGTTTAATTCTGCGTTAATAAATATCCTTTGTGCAAATATTTCCTGTCGACTGAAAATCCAAAGAATCTGAGGGAATTTCCCCCCAAATTTTTAATATTAATAATAAAAAAATCAATATTCAGAGACATTAATAATCATAATTCATAACAGGTTATTAATATCTCATCACACTCATATCATACAAACATTAGATTTTCCTTTCTAAACTCAGTACTATGCAATTTGCTTTTAAACTCAGTGCTTTGTAATACTTTGATAATTTATTGTTAAGAATGGTATTTTGGCTTAAAGTAGTAACCTATTAAGAGCAGTTACTGCATATTGTGCTTAGTCCTACTATATATTTAAACCACAGTGGTATTTTTACAATTCTGTATTTTTTTTATTAGTTCAATCTTTTTGTCATAACTGGATCAAAATATACACTACACTGTAGTCTCTGTATTGGTTCATCTGAAATATTGGCTGAGCACTCAAATTTCTAAGGTGTAACTTAGTGGAAATAGATCTAATTAATATTCTACTTCCAGAGAATGCTACATAAAGTAAATAGGAAACTGTAGTCATATTGGTTCACTGTGATTTCAGTTTTCTGTGAACAACTTTGTGCAGCTCACAGCAGATAATGGCAAGTAATTTTGAAGTAAATACATGTTATCTTTAAAATAAATAACAATATACATTGTCTTATGTTTACAGTATGTTCTGTGTCTTTGATTTACCCATCAGTGTCTTTCATATTCAGTCTCAATTTACACTTCTGTTGCCTTTTTGTTATGCTACCTTTGTGGGCACCTCCTTTTGAGTGTGAGAAGGGAAGAAAGAGAAAACTAGTAGGAGGAAGTCTGTTGAGTAAATAAAGATGCAAGATAGACTTACATCTTTGCAAAGTTTCGAAGTTAATGCTCTGGAGCTCATACTAACTATATATTCCATGTGTCAAACTGATCTTTTAAAAAGGAAAAAAAAAACCCCAACACAAAGCAAAACAAAAAAAGGTCCCCCCCAAAAAACAAAAACAAACAAAAACCAGCCTCCCTGACATCAGGTTTTGTCCTTTTTCTGAGTTTATTACTGTTTTTTTTGCTAAACAGTATTTACCTGTTTCACCGTAAAGCAGCCAGGCTCAGTGATTGTGTGAAACATTTGAGGATAGGCACTGCATTATAGAAAATAGTAAAGAAAATAGTCATAGTAAAGGTCCTCACTGACAAGGAATAAACACATTGGGAAGTTGTTGATCCTTGCTCTTCTGTTTACACCAGTGTTATATTTCAGCTGTCTGCCCTCCAAAAATACCCTTGATAGTATTAAATCATCTTTGTTCATGGTTCAGTTGCAAAATGATTAAGAAGAATGGAGGGAAAAAAAGTTAAGGCATCTTTTTTTTTTTTTTTTTTTTTTTTTTTTTTCCCCAATTCCCCAAATACAGAATCACAGAATGATCTGGACCAGAAGACACCTCTAGAGGTCTTCTAGTCTGCCCCCCCTACAGTCAGCAGGGACATCCCCACTAGACCAGGTCACCCAGGGCCCCATCAAGCCTTACCTTGAATGTCTCCAGGGAAGGGGCCTCATCCACCTCCCTGGGCAACCTCTTTCAGTGCTCCACCACCCTTGTAGTAAAGAATTAGTTCCTAACATCCAGTCTAAATCTGCTCTTCTCAAGCTTGAACCCACTGCCTCTCATCCTGTCACTGTAGGCCTTTGTAAACAGCTTCTCTCCATCCTTCCTGTAGACCCCCTTTGGGTACTGGCAGGCTGCTATTAGGTCCTCCTGGAGCCTTCTCCTCTCCAGACTGAGCAACTCCAGCTCCCTCAGCCTGTCCTCATAGCAGAGGTGCTCCAACCCTCTGATCATTTTTGTGGCCCCCCTCTGTACCTGCCCTGTCAGGTCCATGTCCTCCCTATAATGAGGGCTCCAGAACCTCATGCAGTGCTCCAGGTGAGGTCTCACCAGAGCAGATGAAAGTGGCATAATCCCCTCTCTGGATCTGCTGGCCAAACTTCTTTTGATGCAGCCCTGGATACGATTTGCCTTCTGGGCTGCAAGTGCACACTGTTTGCTCATGTCCAGCTTTTTTTCCATCAGCACCCGTGTTGTGGTAACAGTATACCTTAAATAATAAAATCAAACCAGTCTCTGTCCTTTTAAGGACAGTGGTGAATAAGTAGCTTTTCGCTTCATGTTTGTTTTGTTTTGTTGCTGTGTTGTTGTTTTTTAAGAGGTTCAGACAGTAGTGTGAAAATCATATATGGATGAGTGTTTTCAGTATCTCCTGAAAAGATTAAAAGAAATTAAGAGACTAACAAGAAGCATTAACTGTGTAGATGTAATACATTGTGGGAACAGTGCTCTCAATGGGAAGCATTGTTTCTCAGTCTTCTAACCCACTATTCCCTTGCTTATGGCTGACTGTTTTGTTTTGATCAAATGCTTCTAATACCCTTTCTCTGTCATTTTACAAAGGGGTCACTTTGAGTAGGTATTCCCATTTGTATAATCACCATCTCTTTATGTACATTTAGGATCTTTAGCAATTTCTTTTAATACCTAGTGTGAGGAACAGTAGAGCACAGGCTACTCGAAGATACAAAGGTGCATCAGTGAGCCCAGGGTGTCAATTTTCACTGTATAAAGATGGAGATGTATACTTGATGGATACTTGAACAGTATCTTCTGCATTTAACTGAATAAACAAGGTAGCAGCTGTGGAATAGCCGCTGTCACACTAGGAACATACAGAAACTAAAATATTTTGCTAAGGAAGAAAGGTCAGTTCTGCTACAAGATCTGCCTCCAGATCACAGAGAGCTTTCCCAGATCACAGAGATCTTTCCCTGTTAACTTCTTGGAATCTTTTCCTCCAAATCAGTATCAGAGAGAGCTTTATCACTTTCCTCTTTGTGAGGGCATTTGTTGTCTATTACTATTTTTTTATCTTTCCTAGCCCTTTAATCGGGATTTTGAAGTAGGAACAAGTGAGATTAATTAGTTTACTCCCTTGCCCTGGTAAGCCCTTGCTAGCAACTGAGCCCTGGCAATCTGCTCACAACAGAGAGGTTTCTTCTTTCCCACCCTTCTTCCCTCCCCTTCACATGGGCAAGGAGGAAAAGGACCAAGGAGACAGAGATGTTAGTTGAGATAAGGACAATTTACTACTTAGTTGCAGGGCTATCACATTACACAAAAGGAAACAGAAATACTGGCATATGTAGAAGCAAAGGAATAGAAAAAACCACAAATCACCCATGCCCATTAAACCAAAGGACTGGAAAAAAGGAACACACACACACACAAAAAAAAAAAAAAAAGGAAACTTTACAAGCTATAGAATATGCTTCAAGTTCCATAAGCCCTGGTCAATGCTTCCTGTTATGCAGTGAGTGTGATGTTAGCTTGGTGTAAAATGATGCACTGCAGGGGTGAGGGGTAGGCCTGTTCTCCATCCCTTGTTCCTTCTAGGGGGTTCAATCAGCTTAACCAATACATCCCTCCTTCTTTAAAAGGTGTGAACTTAGGCCAGGTGGCTGCCTTAGAAATGAGCACATTACTGGAGCTGTGCCTGCTTCAGAGTGGCAGAGCAGGAAGGGAAAAAAGAAAATGGTGTTAAGAAGAGGTCCCAGATAGAAAAAAATGTAAGTTTGTCTTCAGAAGGTCAAGTAGGAATTAATGTTACGAAGAAGTGTGAAAAATCTTTTATTGTAACAAGTCAATAGACTACATGGTAGTTACTGGCTCCTGGTTTGTTTTGATTGTTAAGTGTGTTAAAGACCTATGAGCAACTTGTTCTAGTGGGAGGTGTCCCTGCCTGTGGTATGGGGTTGGAACTAGATGATCTCTGAGGTCCATTCCAACTTAAACCATTCAATGATTCTAAGATTTTCTTGTATATATAAAGCTGGAACAGCAGTAAACCCACATGTCTTGTGAAAAGAAAATGTTATCTGTTATGATCTAAGTGTGGCTCCTTTCTACATTCACTAATGGAATGGATTTTATGGATTAGATCTGTGAGCTGCCCTTTTGGTGGTTTTCTATTATAGCCCAAGTCGAATAACTCCATAAGCTTGGCTAGCTGTTAATACAGCTTAAGAAAATGGCTTGTTAAAACATGCACAGAGTTTGTGATATTAGTAATTAATATTGTGTAATTATTTCTTACCAAGTCTTACATATGTTATAAAACTTGCTGGTTTAAAGGCTTCAGATGCTTTAGAAATTAGTCACTTCAGAGATTCTAAAGAAATGGAAACAATACATCCAGTGGTGTTAAAGTATCTTCATAATGTTTCCCTTCCTTCAGAATTCTGACTCTGGAGCGCATGCTTTGTTTTTCTTACTTTTCTTGAATCTACACCTTTGCAAAATTCATTACCTCTTCAGGTTTCATTGCCAATGCATCTTAGGTGATTTAAATTCAAGTTCATCAGGAGAAAAAAACCAAACTTATTTGAGTGAATAAACTTGTTCTTTAGGAAGTAAAGGAACACATAGAAATTGCTCTGGGGTTTTGATGTTTGGTCTTTTCGGTGGTTTGTTTTATTTGACTTTGTTGGTGGTTTTTTGGGGGTTTTTGGTTTGGTTTGTTTTTTCTCTTCACTGCTTATAAGCTCTTGTGAGGGTTATTTGGTCATAATATCTCTATGTGCGCTCATGAAAATTAGCTTTCTATCTTTGACAAAGATCAAACAGATGGTCTTTGAGGAAAAATAAGAGTAAATTTTGAAGATGTGTCACGAAACTCTGTATAACCAATAGGAGCTGTGGCTGGAGACAGAGAACTATAGTGGGATGAAGTTGCTGGGCATAGTTGTCTGTGCCTCTGAGTTTTGTTGCATACTTTAGATCAGGTGGTGACCTGCTGTTCTGTAGTAATGTGGTTTGTATTATCCATGACTTCAGCTTTTTCATAGAGATATGTCTGGATTTCTTTGGCCTTGGTATACTGCAGATCCATTTTTCTTGACTTGGCTGATCTATTTCCACCACAGGTTATGTAATTGTTTAGGAAAGAAAAAACTCTATTTCATACTGTATGCAAAAATATTTCTGAAAAGCCTCAGATTTGTTTCCCCCTTTTTTATTTTTTTATTTAATTATTATTTTTACTTTCTGTTAGCTATAGGAAATAACTGCAGCAACAAAAATCATCTTGTGTTCCATATAAATTTTGATTTTACAGTAAAAAAAATAAAATCTTCATTTAAGGCTGTTATCATTTCAGTTCTGGTTCTCTACGACAAGATTGTCATGAACTAATGTTACAGTTTAAGACTAGTGTCTTAATTCTAAATTGTAAAGTTTTCAAGAGAGTTTGAGAGTATTTCCCAAAAGTGGCTGAAGAGAACATAAAAGATTTATCTCATTTCATTGGTTGTTGTTTTTCTATATAGTTGAGAGTTCAGAGCATTCTTTCTCTATTCTTAGCTTGCTTTTTCCCACTGTCTCTCTGCATTGAGAATTGTTTATGGTAAGGAACAGAGATGATGACTTGACCTTTTCTCTGGGCAGCCTGTTCCAGCACCTCACAAGCTTTTCAGTGAATATATATATATATATTTTTTTTAAATCATCCTAATATCCAACCAAAACACCCCCTGGTGCAGCTTCAGGTCATTTTCTCATGGCCAGTCACCTGTTAGAATCACCAAAAAGACCTATTATGATTCCTTTACTTAGATGGATATAATAAGAATGTAACAGTATGCCTTAAATAATAAAGCATCAGTGGGATAGAGATAACTCGTTAGCTGGTACACAGCCCTCTGAACTTTTTGTTCAGGGGTGTCTGGGTTTGCACAGGGGCGTTAGCTAGCTATTGTATAGTTGTATATGTATACATGTATTTGTATATGTTTATTAGCTTTTATATTTAATTTTACTTCCAAATTCTAAGTAGCGTGGTAATTTACCTTTTGGGGGGGTAAATCTCAAACTATTAAGTGGTGTAAAACCACCACAACTAATATAAGATTAGTGCTGATCAGTGAGCAGTTAAATGAAGTTCAACATATTCTAGTTAATTCTGTCTTCTTTGCACATGTGTATACTTGCATATGTTCAAAGGGAAGAGTAAAGACTGCTAGTTATGTTTCCTTGGCTTTACTCCCTGTCAAATATGAAACAAGTTGCAGGCATAAGAAAAATTTCCTCTCCCTTTGTACAATTTCAACAATACAGAGAAAGCAAATAAAGATGGAGAATCGGTGTTGAGTTTGATTTTTCTTTACTATTTCATACCTGCTCACTCCTGTAACTAAAACTCCTAAGAAAACTCATGTTGTTATCTGAAATTCTCTTTCAGAATTGTTTCAAGGAGTTTTAAAAGCTATTTGTCATATAAAATTTTTCATACTCCAGGCTGTAATGTCTCTGCAATCATACTTTGCAGTATTGCTGAGTAAATATATCATGTGAAGCATCTTGACGTGTTACACTGAGAAGCTGACACTTCAAGCGGGCATTATGACTCTTCTTGTCTAGTGATGGTGCTACTGAAATGTGTATGTCAGGTACTTTTTTAATTAAAGGAAAAATCTGGAAAGTTAAATTGTTGTGGACAGAGGGAAAGCTTTTTGAATTTTTAATTTTCTAAAATTAAATTAAATGTTTGTCAGAGCTGAGTTGCAGTAGGGGGCTATATACTTTTAATTTGACTAGGAATCTATGCTATCTTCTTTAGGTACAATACCAAGTCACCTGGCAGTGACTTAGTACTTCTCAGTAGCTGTGTCTCAAATGGTACAAATTTTTGCCATCTTTAGTAAGTGCCAAAAATCAGAGATGCACACATAGATGCACTAGAGCTAACTCCATCCATGTCATGCCCAGTACAGGGATAATGTGGAAAAAAATAATTTGCAGACTGTTGTGGATTGAGATGAATCTGCTGATGATATCCAATATCACGCTGTGTTATCACACTATGTTTTGGGAGTTACCTGCCCCCCCCCCCCCCCCCCCCACAAAAACACCAACCCCACACTAGACCCAATCGAACAAAGGAACAAGATTGANTTAGACATAAAACCAGGATTATTAGAGCTAAGATCACACATGATAAATATACCACTGTATTATGTGTGGAACTCACTACAGGGGTCTGGAAGTATGGTTCTGGGCAAAATTACTCTCATCAGGGATGTTGAATAAATTTCTGCAGTTGTGGTATTTCCTGACTTATTAAAAGCCGAGTTGGTAATAGTTTCAGTGATATTAAAGCCAACCTAACCCTTTATTTCCTCTAACCTCCTTGTCTTTTTGATATCTCACCTCAGATCTCTCCAGATTTATCACATGAGATATATGGGGATTGATCTGGTTCTTTCTGAAGGGGGGGAGGTTTGGGTCAGATTAGAGTTAAGGCAGAAAGCAACCACATACCGCCAGAGCGAAGGAGCAGAACAACTGAGAACTAACTGAGAAGTGTGTGAGAAGTGAGTGTCTGATCTACATTTTGACTAGTTGCATTTCTCAGAAGGAGTGATATAGGTTACTGTTGTTTTTCTTTCCTCTCACAGCTAAAGATTTAATTTCTCTCAGTAAAATATTCAAATTAGTCTCAAACCAGCACACACTGCTGTTATGCCACCTTCAAAATGAAAGTGCTGGCTGGAAAGAAATGAGGCTTGGAGTTCAGATTGTAACATGGGAGTCTTCCTGTTCTGGCTGTTACTTCCAGCTCCCAGGTTTTTGGAGTGTTGATCTTTTCTGCTGGGCTGGTTTCTGCGTGCTTCTGTGAGTGGAACCATTTTATCGCTGGTTGCTGCTGCTGCTTCTGCTGTTTGCTGTGGTTTTCTGTCCCAGTTTGGGGCCATGAGCATACCCGGGACTGAAGAACAGAAATGACTCTTACCCCTTTCCAGGAGTGAGAATGAGGATACTGCACACCGATTGGAAGTTTAAAGAGAAATTCTATTTACAAGAGTATATATAAAAAAAGGCAATCAAATCGGGTAGAATAAGTACAAAAACCCACTAGGCCCGAACTGGCCACCTAGAATCCCTCATCACTTCCACTCTCAGTCGGCCTGAGGGTAGGCTGAAACCGCTCTCCCCAGTTGGGCCCTATGAGGCCTCAGTGGCCACAATGACGCAGCTCAACTCCCTGCCTGCCAACTCTCCCACAAACTGCGAGGTGAGAATGCACACGCCTCAGAGAAGCGAAGGGAAGGGGGAGAGATCAGGCAGACACTGTCTTTTAAGGTGTGATTGTGTCTTTTTAGTGTTGGAGCGAGTCCAGAGCAGGCCACGAAGATGCTCAGAGGGCTGGAGCAGCTCTGCTGTGAGGACAGGCTGAGAGAGTTGGGGCTCTGCAGCCTGGAGAAGANGTGGGAGGTGTCCCTGCCTATGGCAGGGGGTTGGAACTAGATGATCTTTGATGTCCCTTCCAACCTTACCATTCTATGATTCTATAATATGGAATAGAATAACAATATTACAGTATCCTGGGATGAGCCTCTGTCTCTGTGGTTTTGTCTAAGGGGGACCTGGGATCTCTCAAACTACCACATTAGGCTAAGGTAATTGTGTATTTCCAGTAAACTCTACTCCAACCCAGAGAGTTGCTTTTTTTTGTGTTTTTTTCTCTGCTGTTTGTGTGTGGGACAGAGGACTCTGTGGTGACAGTGGTCTGTGTTAACCAGCACACAGACATAACCTGCATTTTGAAATGCCTGTGTTTTAGTACAAAAATTGCTCTTTGAGATCGCAGGCTTCATGCACCTGTGACTAGAAACAGATTATAGGCGTAGATTTGGTCTGGTCACATTAGGAAGACATTCTTTCCTGTTGGGGTGGTGGTACAAAGGAATAGGTTTCTTGGGGAGATGATGGAGGCCAAATCCCTGGAGAAATTCAAGGTCAGGCTTGATGGGGCTTTGAGATCTAGTTGGAGATGTCCCTGCTTACTACAGGGGGTTTGGACTAGATGACCTTTGGAGGTCACTTCCAACCCAGATCTTTCTATGATTCTGAAGCCACTGTGTACCCATCACTACTCAATGGCCTTTTGATCTTCCAACCCCATGATTTTATGATATCACCCAACTTTTCTCTGCTTTCCCTACCCTTTCCCCAATCAGACTGAATATTGCAAAGTTGTTCTGCATGTGGACAGGATAAACCTCTATTTTTAATTAACATTTAAGAGCCTCTTAATAGAGAATCAAAATACCTTAGAATATTAATTGTTACTCTATAAATCACTCTGAGAAGAAAATTGGACAGTGAAGATGCATAACTGGGAAATTACTACTACAGAAATGGCATCTTCCTTGACTCTCTTGATGTTATTACTGTATGATGTAGTGAACATTTTTGCCATCTATTATAGCTACAGGAGACTTGACTTTAAAATGAAAATTTAAATTAATAAAAATGTTAATAAATCTGTCATAACTAATTGCGACCTTTTAATTTATCTAAATGACTTACTTGATTTATCTGTAGGTAAAATTATATGTTTAACTGTTTTCTGATTTTGAATGCTGTATCAAAGTCACAAATAGTGTAGTTGGTTTCCGTCATATTCTTTGCACATTAATTATGGAGTACCTGATGAAACATTTTTTTCCAAAGTGCTTGATAACAAACTCTAGTCCCCTAATGTATATAACTCTGAGGTGAAATACCAAAGATCACAGTGCAGTAACATTATTTATATTGCAAACAGTGCAACTGGTACAAGTGCTCAGATTGTGTGTCTGAGCTACAATTCAGTTTTGGTCATTCTGTCTTTTTGTGCAAATAAAGCCTCTGATTTGACTACAATTTTATGTTCATTCTACACTCTGAAAATTGGGGGTTGTTTTTGTTTTTGGTGGGTTTTTTTTGTTTGGTTTTTTTTTGTTGGGTTTTTTTTTTTTTGTGTGTTTTTTTTTTTTTTTCCTAAAAGTTTTGGTGACAGAACTGGCATGTGCATCTATGCTTTGTACTTTGCCAGGTCATGAATTTTTGAACCTCTTGACTGATTTCAATGAGATATAACAGCGAGCTGGTAATAGAATCAGAGAATGGTTCTGGTTGAAAAGACCTTTAAGATTGCTGAGTTCAACCATTATCTAACTCTACTCGAAGCAATTACCTTTTTCAAAATAGGAAGTGAAGTGAAGTGAAAAACTGGTGGCTGGAGAGAGAAGGCAGCAAAGTGACCTCAGTAATCTGTTCTGCCACAAGCCAGTCCCAGTGTGCATAACTCCAGCACACGATCCTTCTCAACAAGGAATTCTTTGGGACTGGAAGAGTAGAGCAAGTCTGTAGTGGACATTTTGGGAAGTGACAGGAAAAGAATGATATGGGTGGAAACAGGCAGCTTAGAGGTATAATATTATAGGCTTTTGGGACAATAGAAAGTATGGTTAATGTGATGGAGATTGGACATACATGAGTACAGGGTGGAAACCCATCAGAAATGAAACCATTACTTGCAGCACTAATTGAACAAGTTCTTTCATTAAGAAAACAAAAAGTAATAGCTGATGCTGATGGATAGCTGTAGAAATATGTAATTAAATCTAATGCTAAAAAAGATTAAACATATTTTTCCTCCTATTTTTGCTCTAGACCAGACCTTTTTGATTGGAATGCTGTTGTTTCTCAGCACTCACCGGTACAACGGTTAGACCACGCATTCAACATAGCCAAGCAACACCTGGGCATAGAGAAACTCCTTGATCCTGAAGGTTAGTAGGAGTAATGCTCTTTTCTCCAAGTTGAAAGTCGATTCGACTTTTTTGCACAAGAATTTAACATTTTGCAAGATAAAACAAACTGAAGCAAAATAATTTGTTCACGTATGTTTTAATGTTAACGCTGCTATATTGAAATAACATAACAACCGTCTGTATGTCCATGATGTAGAGCTATTTTTTTCAGCTTTGGGGCCAGAGTTTCAATGTGTATGCACTGAATTAAAAGTACCTCAGTAAGTAGTTGATTTCCATTCGAAAGAGTTAGAGCATTTGCAGCTTTTATATCTACTGGAAAGATCATGAGTTCAAATTAGCTTTTAATTCATATTCAAAATGTGTATTCAAACTTGAGATACTCATGTCTTTAAAATCTGACTTGCACATCTTCTGATTATTGCAATTTTATCTGTCATACTTCATTATGCATTTGTGTTTGACAGGTTCTTGGTTTTTCACAGAATCTTTTATAATTTTGTCCATTTCTGTATATTCTCTGCCCTACTTTCTGCACTACTGACAGCCTAAGTAATTTTAACTTGAACATCTCTAGAACTTTCTTTACTGCAAGGCAATGTTGAACAACTATTGTGTTTCCTTTTCATGTGTGCCTTTGTGCATGCTTACAGACATGCTGTCTTCTTCCACACCACCATCCAGTGCTGTGTTTTCATGCATTTTCCTGTTAACTCCCTAATAAATGCAGTTTCCTATATGTTTATGCTATACTCAGTGGCTCACCTTATGGTGAGATCCTGACTGGAAGGACCATTATGTAAGAGAATATTAAAATTAGTCTAAAACATAAACATAGTAGGGTATGTCTCAAAATTAAACTAATAATCTTGTATCCTGTATATTTCTGTAGGAGAAATATATAAAAATAATTGTCTGTTTGTGCTGTACTTGAGCACCACAAAGCTTCCTGCTCTGTGACCTTACTGCTTTGTAGAGTGAAGAACAGTTAGAGGAGATGATTTCAGTCAAGACAGTGATACTTTACCCTGTGAAGAATTAGAAAAGGAGCATCCTGAGTGGTGCTCTCAATTGGAGCAGTAAATAAGCTTTGACTCAAAGATGACAGGGTGAAAGCTTTATGAGTGCCTCCTGAGTGTGTGTCTTGTGTACAGTCAAATAGTTCCCTTGCAGCAGCAATGTATGGCGTGTCTGTAGCGGAACTCATGGAAGAAGTACCCAGTAAACCCAGTACCCAGTAGAGCAGTGCTTGCTAGGACACTATCTTTTGTCTCTAGAAATACGCTTGTGTGAACTGCTGGAGCAGGAACAGCCTTTTTATGTATTAGAGCATGAGATTCAGAGTGTAAGATTTGAATGAGCTTGCAGTCAAAGTCTGGGTTGCAGGACTGAATCGATGCAGTCTCAGACTTTGCTCTAATTGGTTGAACTTTCTTCTTAAAAATAGATTAGTGAATAAGTTTTATATATGCAAAATTCACTTTTGATAGACATTTTATTCTGGCTTTGGCAAAGATACTTGCAATTGTTTAGCCAACAACTGAAAACTTCTTAAGCATTGGTCGTTTTCCAAATGTCTGCTGTAATCTTTTGCTATTCAGTGTTGTAAACCACGATGTTCACCACCTGCAAACTTTTCCAAAAGAAAAGAAAATTCTATACTTATTTGAAAACACCTGAATTTGTGAATCCAACATGCTACTTGTGTAATGTTTCTTTGTCCTAACTGGATACTCAAATATCTCTTAAAAATGTAGTAACAGCACTATTATCCAGCTTCTAACCTAAAAAGTTGTGAAGTGCTACTATATTAGAACAAAAGAAGGCATATGCATTCACCGGTATCCAGCATTTCATATGAGGAGCAGCTGAGGGAACTGGGATTGCTTAGTCTGGAGAAGAGAAGGGTAGGGGAAGATCTTACATCTTATTGCACTCTACCAGTACCTGAAAGGAGCTTATAGTGAGGTTGATGTTGGTGTCTTCTCCCAAGTCAAGTGATAGGGTGAAAGAAAATGTATTTAAATTGTGCCGGGGAGGTGTAGATTGGACAACAGGAAAAACTTCTTTACTGAGTTAGTGGTGAGGCATTGAGGCAGTCTGCCCAGGGAGGTGATTGGGTCACCATCCCTGGAGCTGTTCAAGAAGCATGTAGGTGTGGCACTTCAGGATGTGGTTTAATGGTCATGGTAATTGGGTTACAGTTGGACTCAATGATATTAAAAGTATTTTCCCACCTTAATGAGTCTATGATTATTTTAATAGTGATTAATTTAGTAATACTCGTCAATGGAGGACACACATGTTTTGTGAAAACTTTAAAATACAGGTTTTGTTAATTAAATGTTTGCTGTTATATTTTGGAAATATTATGTAGAAAGGAAGCCACTATTCCGTAAATTCTTCTGCAATTATATACAGTAATCAAAAAAAAAAAGAAGAGGGTTGGTTGTTTTTCCTTTGTGTTTGGAAGTTAGAGATTGAAATGGATGACTAGGTAGTGCATCTTAGCAATTGAATTTGTAAAAAGTAAGTATCCAGCCAAACATGATTTTTTTGGATCATATATGAAGTTCATTTGTTTCTGATGTTGCTGATATTTCAAGTCTATCCTGTAGTAATCACATCGTTTCTGAGGCTGTTGATATTTTAAGTCTGTCTCATGAGCAGCTTTTAAAATGTGGTTGCAGAATTTGATCTCCATTTCAATAACCAAAGCAGTTAAGATATGGACTGTGTTTAAGTATTTTTGGTGAAAGCCGTGCTGTGAAAGTTACAGCTTCTTTATTTTGATTCATGCAGAGATAATGGTTATTGCAATTTGCCTCGCTTTTATTGACTGCTAGCAATGTTTTTAGTAGTGTATCTTAAAGCAGGCATTTTGCTCAGTTTTTTAGCAAGTGAAGTTAACAAAACTGCCACAGCCAATTGCATTTATACTGGTAATGATGCATATTAAAACACAGACAAACCCACCAAACATCTCCTGTAAAACGCTTCTTGTGTCCTTCCACCATTTACAGAAATTCTCATTTTACACACAAGTCCTAAAATAGTTGACAAAATTGTCTTGTTCTTGTTTTGACAGATTGACTTTATCCTATCTATGAAGCTTGATAACATCTTCTCAGTGTATATAAGCTCATTAACTCCCTCTTAAAAATAGCAAACTGTGTGTCTTTTGTGCTTATAGCTTTTCTCTAAATAAATTTTGCAAAGGAAAGATTGCAATTAATCAAGTTTTATCTGAAGATACTCTGTTTTGATATAAATTCCCCAAATAGGCTACTTGCACAGCATAGAATAAATTTTGCAGAGTTATTATATAACCAGAATGTTCATATGTGATAGGGTTAAAATTACCCCACAAAATGAAAACACCAGACCAGCTCAGAAGGTTTGGAAATAAGATAAAGCTATATATTTGCAGCCAGATAAAATATAAAAGCATATAATACAATGCATACGTACAAAATATATTTACATATATTTACAATTGAGAAATAACACAAAGATCCCCCCCCGGACAAACCCAGAAGGGGCTAACAGCCACCTTCTTCTCCCCTTCAGAGATAAAACCAGGGCTTGCTCTTCCCTACTCACCCAAGGTTAGTGTAGCCATGCAAGGTCAGCCAGTGTGGGGAAAGGAAGAGGAATAAGCAGGAAGCAGCAAAGAACAGTTCGTGCAACAGATTATGTACTAGTTCAGCAAACCAATGAAATTATGTAGACTTATCTATTATTTTTCTTCTATAACCAATCCTCTGTTTTATTTACTTTCTATTTAAAAATGTCCAGAAAGTTTCTGGTTTTTGTTTATAATTTATAGTGTTTATAATTAGAGTGTTAACTCTAAGCTAACACATCATAATATTAGTGGGGAGAGCTTTATCCCAGACTTCTCCCTTTCTTGTTCACAGAGAAGAGGTGAGAAAGCTGATCCCATTCTGCAGTAAAAAGTTTAAATATGTGATAGCTGTTGGTTCCTTGTTTTGTTGTTTGGCTGTTTTGTTGTTTTTTTGGTTGGGTTGGGTTTTTTGGTTTTTTTCCCCCTTGATGTTGAAAAGGAGTGTTAAAAATCACACATAGGTTTCCTTCCTCTCTCCGTCATGAAAAAAAAAAAACCAAAGATTCAGCTCCATTTTAGATGCAGGATTCGAATGTACATTAAGGAAGCTTTCTGATAGTACTAAAACTAGGAGGAACTGTGAACTTCCTTGAGGATAGAGAGACCTTAGAGAGAGACTTGGATAGGGTAGAGAGTTGGGCAAACACCGAACGTTAAATTTAACAAGGACTGCCACATTCCACACCTGAATCATAGAATGTCAGGGGCTGGAAGGGACCTGAAAATCTCATCCAGCCCAACCCTCCTGCCAGAGCTGCATCACCTAGACCAGATCACACAGGAACATGTCCGGGCAAGTTTTGTATCTCCAGAAAGGGAGACTCCACAGCTCCCCTGGGCAGCCTGTTCCTGTGTTCTGTCATCCTCACAGTGAAAAAATTCCTCCTCGTGTTTCCATGAAACTTCCTATGCCTCAGTTTCCACGCACTGTCTCTTGTCCTGTCATCAGGC
>WBNM01010452.1:0-27302 GCA_013399055.1 Ramphastos sulfuratus | reverse complement strand
CCTCACCTTTCTATGATTCTATGCCTTCAGAGATGCACGGAGGAGTCTCAGGTTCCTCTTCCCTTTGGGCACATGGGCAGAGAGTGACTGGTTTGTGGGGAATGAGGAGTAATCAGCTCTTGGAAATGCCACATTCCTTTCAAAACTGAGCTCCATTCTCTTTTGTTGAAGCCTGCGTGCTCTTGGCTGCCATTTTTGGTGACAGGAAAAGCTGTTGCTCGAAGTGTTTCTTGCTTTGCGAATGTGGTTGCCTAAACCTAGGTGGAGAAACTGGGAATATTGTGACAGTGTCACAGTTTGTTGTGGCCAGAACTCTTGGCTGGTATCTCAGAAAATTTTATCCATTCAAACCAGTAGGAATGGCAGCTGGTACTAGTGATCAGGGTTCACTTCCACCTGGGACCCCAAACCTAAGGAGAATGGATGGGAGCATCCATCAGCTTTCATTCTGAGCCCTGATTTGTGTTAAGCCCCAAGTACCTTCTGTGTTTGTTTCTTCTTCTGCCCTAGCCAAAGATACTGGCCTGAAATTCTTTCCCAGGACTGTCACCAGCTGTCTCCTGTTCTTGAGGACCTCATTTTCCTTGTTGAGTAATGATATCAGCTGCTCTGAGGGATGCTGATGCAAATGGGAATAGTAGTCTTCACTCCTTGATTTTATAACAGATAACTTGCTCTTTTCAGTTCTCCTTCTAGGCCTGGGAAAGGGACCAAGGTAAAGGCTCTCTTTTTCTACATCCACAAAGTGTTCCCCTTTCCAAGTCAGTGCACTGGAGGACAAGCATGCAACTATGAAAGGACAGAAAATCAGCATAAAGAAAGTGTGATCTGGGAAAGAGAAGCAGCAGCAGATCTAATACCATCCTCAACAGGGCTGAAGCAAAAGCCAGGCAACACTGACAAAAAGAAAAAAAAGGAAGAGGATGGAGCTGCCCCAGCATGGTCTTGCAGTGGAGAAGGAGAGTCTAAAGATGTGTTTTCCAGTCCTGCCTGTGTCACAGCTGCTTTCACCTGGATGTCAGACATGATGAGGTAGAGTGTCTCCAAATAATGCCTAAGTAACTTTGCTGGTTTTCTCTACTGGGGGAAGATAGGGAAGAGGGAGTAGTGCAATGTATGTGAGCCAGGCTTGCCTTAGACCTGGGCCGTGAAGACTGTAAGGTCTGTTTTCACCTGAGGTAATTGGGGTAGGGGTGAGTTTGGGTTTTAAGCCTCCTTATCACTAAAGTGTGGAGGAGTAAGTTGTGGAGTACAGAAAACTACTCGAGCCCCATTCTTTGCTCTGTTCTCTTCTGTGCTGGAGGCAAAAACTAAAGCTTTGGCCAAAGAACTCCTTAAATTGGGAAACAGTCTCAAGAGACTGATTCCAGGGACTTTTCCTAACCAAAAGTGTAGCTAAAAAGATGAGAATCAGGTCTGTTCTGGAATACTCACC
This sequence comes from Ramphastos sulfuratus, assembly GCA_013399055.1. NCBI lineage: Eukaryota > Metazoa > Chordata > Aves > Piciformes > Ramphastidae > Ramphastos > Ramphastos sulfuratus. The sequence continues at coordinate 25,867 of WBNM01010452.1, read as the reverse complement.
TCTCCCTCCCAGCCCTGTGACNAATCGAGTGGCCCAGACTGGACACAGATCTGGAGCATCCTCTACTGCCTCCTCTAGTACAGCCAGAGCAGAGTTAAGCCTCCTTGTCCCTCTCTCCCCTCAACAAAAAAAAAAAGGCCTGATGGGATTCTCTTCTCTGCCTCTCCCTCCTCTCTCCAGAGCTGTGTGTTTGAAATGATATCTATTTCTGTTTGTGACAGCACACCGTGACTGCTGCCGTGACGTTGTGCCGAGCTGACATCCCGACCGGTCTGACGCTGATGCCTTTGGGCAGAAATCAGAGCGGGTTTGCTCCGTGCCTGTGTCGCTGCGCTGCCTGCAGAGCCTCCCAGAGCCCCCCGTGCCCTGCTGGGGAAATGGAGCGAGCACGTGGGCCCCAGATCAACTCTGCCAAGAGGGCAGGCGTTAGCCACAGTCCTCCTGCCGCCCGCTTTCGGCTTCAGGTGCTCACCTCGAGATGGTTTTTTTTCCTTCTCTCTTTTCTTCTCTCTCCCTCCTTCCCTTGCCTGCCAGAGGGCTGCTTTCCTGTCCACCCCCAGTCACAGAGTCCTTGGGGAGCTTGGCTTTCATGAGCTGGAAAAGGAGTGCACAAGCATCTGATCAGCCTTGATTAGTGTTGAGAAAGATCTAATAGTTCCTGGCTTCTGGGACCATTACCTGTCATTTAGTTTTATTAAGGCAGCCATGAGAAAGTTTAAAATTAAAGGCTTTGTAAATTGGATTCCCGTTTGAAAGGGAGGCACCTACCAGGAAGTTAGTGCCAGAGCTTGCGGATGGGCCACTGGGAATAACAACAGCTGCTTGACAAAAATCCTGTGCCAGGGCAGGGAGGGGAGGTAGCCTGTGACAGAGCCTCAGGGTACCCAAAAATCTGCAGCTCTGTGAACCACATAATCCTTCCTCTGCCAGGCTCCTCACCTTCAGACCTGCAGCTACTGCTCACGAGGAAGGGTGGGCTTCTGGTTGAGTCACCCCCTGGTGCCATGAGTCCTGATTCAGCTGAAATGGTGCCAGGCAAATTGTTTCATCTCCTCAGGACTCCTTTCCTGATTTTCAAGGAGCAGGTATTAATATTATTGTTTTTTTTTTATTTTTTTTTTCTCTTGTTGCCTGATCGAGGTAGTCAGCAATGGATGAGCCACCTAATGAAGAGAAGCATCTCATGCTCCTTCCTGATTTTCAAGGAGAAGGTATTAATATTATTGATACTTTATTTTTTCCTTACCTGTTGCCTGTAGTCAGCAATTTGGGATTGGGGCCATGGGGCTGTCCTCGTGCTGCAACTCTTTTGAGTCTTTGAGTCTTTCGAGTCTTCTAGGCCTTTGGTAAGTACATAAGAGAAAGCAAAGAAAATGGATGAGCCACCTAATGAAGAGAAACATCTCATTCTTAGGGGCTGTGATGTTGCAGCATTCTCAGCTTTTGAGACTTGTTTTTGAATCAGCCATCCAAAGACACTTGTGAGTGGAATACCCCAGTTGCAATAAAGCAGCTCACTAATTATGGTGTGACAAGGGAAGCTTAGGGGCCAATCACAACAAGGAGCTGCTGTCACTTCTGTTTGCTCAGTGGAATAAAAGTCTCGTGGTGACATTGCTCTGATGAGAAGCAGCCTGAACTGGTGGTTGTAAGTACAGTGTGGGAATCAGGATTCTTGGTTATTGTGTCTCAGTTTGTCTTTGACTTGAATGACCTGGGAGAAGTCACTTGAGGACAGAATTTTAAGGTTGCCTCCTGCCCCTGCATGCATTGTTAAAAATACAGATTCTGCTTTCAGGGCTGTACGAGAAGATTTAAGGCTCACACTGTCTCTCTGACAGGCAGGGTACAGTTCTCCACCAAGGCACAGGGCTTCTCCAGTTAGTAACAGACTGCAAAATTGTTTCTCTTCTGAAGACAGAATATACCAGGATGAAACAGAGATTCCCTTTACAGTATCTCTGTTGGAAAAGTTTACCTCAGGTTCTCCTCTTGGAGCTTGGCATTTTTCATCTCCCTGTGCTCTGCCATTTCTGCTTGTGTTTGAGGTAAGCTCTAGAAAGCTTTCAGGCTGGAAGGGATGTCCTCTGACACTCATATAGCCAGGCTTCAGGTAGGCATCCCGGAATTCCAGCATAGTTGGGGTTGGAAGGGACCTCTGGGGATCACCTAGTCCAAACTCCTGCTAAAGCAGGGGCAGCCACAGAAGCTTGCCCAGGATCACAAGGTCCAGGCAGGTTTGGAATCTCTCCAGAAAAGGAGACTCCACAACCTTTCTGGACAGCCTTCTCCAAGGCTATGGCACTCTCACAGCAAAGAATTTTTTCCCCCTGGGTTCCAGTTTTTGCCTGTTGCCTCTTGTCCTGTCAGTAGGCAGCACTGATGAGAGTCTGGCCCCATCCTCTTGTCCTTGCTTTAGATACTGATCAGCACAAGCACTGAATCCTCCCTTTAAAGAACCAAGACTGAGAGCCAAGTCTCACACCACACAAACTCACAGTGAGAGGTGAGGTTTTCACCTTCTTTGCCTGCAGAGCTTCCGAGCCACAGAGGCAAGAAGTGGGATAATATAACCCAGGGGAAACTGAGAAATGGAGAGTTTGATAAAGAGGGACAATACTCATTCAAATAGTAGGTACTGTGGGAAGCCTTGGACCCAGAATTCCTGCAGAGTGAGACTGTGTGTTGACTCTAAGCTGTTATTCCTGTATCACCATAGGCATAGGAGTTCCTTGACCACCTTCCCTTGAAGGAGGAGTGATGCCTCTCCCAAGTTTCTCTGCTAGCATGGTGAGAGAACTGATCTATGAGCTGTTCAGTGGTTACTTACATCATCCTTGCGTTCCCAGCCGTGTGACTTGACCACAAGGCTTTCAGAAGGTAATCTGGGGAGATTTTATCAAATGTAAAATGTTCTTAGACATTACTGGAGTCATGATGTAATGAACCAAGGTTTTGTTCTTTAAATTCCACTTTGCTGTAAAACCACAGGCCCCAAAAAACTGTTCCAGAGAAGATGAGAAGTTTTAAGAAGGAGGCTTGAGGTCTTGTGCTGGGCTGAAGCATTCTGTGCTGCAGGGCTAGGATAAATGGTTTGCAACTGTTGCTGGCTTGGTCAGGCCTGGGCTGAACCTTTGATAGGGATGATAAATAGCCTCTTCACAACCCCCACTCCCTTGCTTCTGCTGCTGTGATGGGAGGTGTTGCCAGAGAAATGGGCAGCACAACCAGGCCTGTGTTGTACATCACTGCTCCCAGTTTGTTGCGTTTGGAGCTTTGATATTTGTTGTAACTGTTGCTGGAAGAACCCAAAAGCTTGCCTCAAAAAACCCTAACTGTGGTCCCTTCTTGTAACTCTGCTTTCTTAATATCATCTGTGCAAGAGCTGAGGATCTACTTTGCAGTATCTCAGCACTTTGAAGAACCTTTAAAACCCTTTCCAGAGGGACAATGAATCCTGAGTCACGTGTCTGTGGAAGTCTTCCTGGCATGTTTATATCTGCCAGAGCAGGATGAGACTGTCCATGCTTTGATGCTTTGGGTTTCAGTACCTGTTGAAATCCCCTGAACAAATGGTGCTATTAATTACAGGGCCTGGCTTTGATGAATGATGCATAGGGGAGAACTTTTCATTTTCTCTAGCGGGTGGTAAGTGGGATGGGGCGTTTCTGAGTGTTCAATGATGCAGGAGGGGTCCTGGGTGTTGCCTGATCAAGGGGAAGTTGCTTCCTCTCTCTGGAGTGCTGTAAAGTCAGTGTCAAGTCACTGTGGCATCTGGGTTATGTCACCTTCTGATGGGGCTACCTCTTTATATGTGCGATATGCTCAGACAGAAACCAATTCAGCTCTTTGCCTCCACGGATTACAAAGAACTTTGTCCTGAATGGCTTCAGCCTGCCTGAGGAACTACTCCATCCTCAGGCCACCTTAACACCAGAGCAAGGAGTTTAGGGGTCAGATTCTTAGTCAATGCCATGAGGTATTCTCAGGGAGGGCTCTCGGATCTTGCCACCATTTCTTTCACCACATCCTTTTGAAGCTCCCAAGTTGGTGAACAAGAGCCTTACAAAAGCTGTTTCTATGACAAGGTCATAAGAAAAGCTTGTTCCTGAAGTGATGAAAAAAGCTTTTTCCACAGCTTTGATGCAGTAGGTAGCCAAGTTAATTTCTTATTTGTGGGGATTGTTACGTTTTGGTGCTGGGAGGTCACGGTCACGTCAAAAAGTTGGATTATTTTTTGTTCTGTACAGACTCCACTGTGTGTCATTTCAGGCTAAATAATTACAGCCCTTGGAGAACATCTCTGGCTGGTTTTCACAAAGGGGTTTCTGGTCAGGGTAGTGAAGTGCTAGCAGAATTTTCTTCTGCAAGAAGAGTTCTACTCCCATTAGCAGAACCGCTAGGTAGTAGGTTTGTGAGGTACCGGCTTATGTGGCTGGGGAGAAACAAACCCATTCAAAAAGGAGAGGAAAAGAAGGATGGTCAGAAGACAGCACCACTCAAACTGAGGATGATGGGAGGAGAGCAGAGGATCCCCTCCTTTTAAAGCACCCAAAATGACAAGGAGAAAATTGGAGTGTGTTCTCTTGTGACCAAGAGGAATCACAGAATGTCAGGGGCTGGAAGGGACCTCCAAAGCTCATCCAGTCCAACCCCCCTGCCAGGCAGGATCACCTAGACCAGATCACACAGGAACATGTCCAGGAGGGTTTTGAATATAGAATCATAGTATCATGGAATGGTTTAGGTTGGAAGGGACCTCAAAGATCATCTAGTTCCAGGAGCCTCAGCAAAGAAAGGAGGTGGGATTTCTATTTGAGTGAGTTTAGTGCTTACACTGTAGATGTTTACAGGATTTAGTCAGCCATAGTCTGGGTATTGATCTGGCCTGACCCAGTAAGACACTTCTTGTTCCAAGTACCTCACTGGGTTTTGGTCAGTCTGGGGTGTATGTGTGTGTGTGTGTGTGTGTTTCAGTGTTCTGTGGTGGTGCTAGAAGGTTACACTGGGTTTTGGCCACTCTGGTGTGTGTGTGTGCGCTTAAGTGTCCTGTGACGGTGCTAGAAGGTTACATTGGGTTTTGGTCAGTCTGGTGTGTGTATGCCTGCTTCAGGGCCCTGTGATGGTGCTGGAAGGTTACGCTGGGTTTTGGCCACTCTGGTGTGTGTGTGTGCCTGCTTCAGGGCCCTGTGATGGTGCTAGAAGGTTACACTGGGTTTTGGCCACTCTGGTGTATATGCCTGCATCAGTGTCCTGTGATGGTACTGGAAGGTTACACTGGGTTTGGCCACTCTGGTGTATATGTCTGCATCAGTGTCCTGTCTGCATACCCAGAGACGTAGGATGTGACACCACTTCTTGTGTCTCACAGGACATGCAGTGGCCCAGACCAGGCAGTCTTGCTTTGGGCAGTGCTTCCCACATTTCAAAAATGCAGAGCAGGGAATAAACTCCAGGAAGATTTTTCTAAATAAACTATGAAAGCTGAGAATTAAAGGCAAGTGTGAATCCTTTCCCAGTTCCTTCTGTCGTTTGGGCATGCTGGTGCCACATGCCAGCACAAACTGTTGAGAGCTGTGTGATGGGTTCATGTGAGTTCGTGGGGTCTGGATCATTCTGCGTGGGAAACCCCTCTGTGCTCTGCTCATTTCACTGACAGGCAGCTCCTGCCTCCGCACCAGAAAGGAGAGACACATCTTTTGCAAAGCCTAATGGAGGAGGATGTTCTGATTGTGGTCCAAAATTGCTCTCACAATAACATCATCTGACTAGTTTAGCCCTCCAGATGGGCCAGGCTCTTCTATCCAGCACAGAGATATGATGTATAAAAATATAGAACCTGCTCCAGTCCTCCTCAGTTTGTGTTCAGTTGCAGTCATCCAGTCTCTGCACGGCGTCAAGCACCGGCACAGTTGGGTCTTCCCAGCTGAAGGATCCATTTCATACCCTTCAGCTGAAAGATGCCTGGCCTAGGTGAGTACACACCTCCAGTCTCAGCTTGAGCAAGGCATTTAAACATCTTCTTGGCTGAAAGTGGGTCTAAGAGTGGGTGAAACTTGGCACTGAGGGGGGCACATGAAGTGAATGCCTGGTGAAAAACATTTAGAAAGTAGGTAGAGTATGAACTTGAAGCCAATGTTTACTACATTTTTATGTGGTTACAGGGCAGCTGTCTGACCTCCTCACCTAATTTGCAAATAATCTTGTCAGGACAAATTAGTCCATGCTGAGCTTGTGCTGTTGAGACTAGATGGTTATCTGGAGCTGCACTGGTGAATTTTAAGGTAGTTCTGGTGTCTGGGCAGAGAGGAGTCACAGTGGTAGTGACTGCAGTGCAGAGATAGGCATTTATATTACACAAAACATACACAAACCCCCTCCTCTCCAGAAAACTGGCATTAATGCTCTGCCTAATCTGATTTCTTTCAGGCCGTTTTTTTTTTTTTTTTTTTTTTTTTCTACATAAGCAAATGTTGAAAATGAAAGATTTAAGCTACATTTGAAACTGCAGCTTTGAATTGCTTAATTCATCATAATAAAGGTGTTCACTCTGAACCCAAAAAAGCTTTTAGTTGAGATTTAGCCTGTGGTTTGATATTACAAATTGCTTAGTGGTAACATTGGTTTAAGACACTGTTGTCTCCTGGCCTCTTGTTCTTGCTGTTATGCTGGCAGAACTACTCCTGGGGTTGGGAACCAGATGGGAGGAGTTATCCAAGTTGGGGGGGTGGAGGGGGAGGGAGAAGTTTTTTAAAAAAAATTTAAAAAAAGGTTTAGTGTGTTTGTTTGTTTGTTTAAAGCAGGAAAAGTTCCTCTGCCTGGTTCAGCGCCTGGTCACACAGAGTTTTCCTGGCACAAGTGAGTGGAAACAGCACTTTGGCACGGAGGGCAAATGAGCAACAGAGGGTGAAAGGTGAGCAGCAATTACTGATTCTGGTAATGCCACAGTGTACTTTTTTTTAATATCAGACCACGATCTGGAACTGATCTCAGCATGTTTAAAAAAATGCTCAAATACCTTTAAAATCGTTGGGGTTAATCTTTGCTTCTGGGTGTCTTGGCTGACACTTCCCATGTGTGTCCTTATCTCCCAGGCTTCAGAGCTTGCTTTTTCTAGCTTCTTGTGTTTTGCAAGTTCAAAACCCTGCAGCCCACTGGTATTGACAAACGTATGAATGACCAAAATAATTGGAGCTGAATGACAGTGTGAGTATCAGTTGGCACTGCAAGGAATGTTGCCTTCATTTCCATAATGAGTTCATTGAGAAAGAACCTGTCCTAATAGCAGGGTTTCACAGGATGTCAGGGGTTGGAAGGGACCCAAAGAGATCATCCAATCCACCCCCCCTGCCAGAGCAGGACCATAGCTCAGGAACACATCCAGACAGACCTTGAAAGTCTCCAGAGAAGGAGACTCCACAACCTCTCTGGGCAGCCTGTGCCAGTGTTCTGGGACCCTTACAGTTAAGAAGTTCCCCCTTGTGTTGAGGTGTTGAGGTTTCCACAGTGACTTTCTCAGATTTAGAAGATGTTGTCATTTAAATCCAGTTTGCCATGGAACATAAAGATCATTTGCCATATACCACAGCAAAACATCTGAGTCCAGAGGTGCTGTGAAGAATACGATGAGATGCCTGGAAAAAAAAACAACAAAGCAGAACAAAACCAAAAATGTAGCTATAAAAAGAACAGACTTTCAGAGCATTAGAAAGCAGGAAAACAACCTCATGGAAAATTTCCCACCACACTCCCAGAAATGTACTGATTGATTAGATAAATAAATATCTTGCAAATATTGAAAAACCAAACCCAAGCAAAGCCGAAAGAGTGCAATACCCAAATGATTTGGTTAAATAATTATGCTAGGTTTGATGATCTTTCTGTTTGAAAATTTGAGTTGTACTTTGACAGGTAAAAAATTTCTATCTCCAAAGGCTGTGAAAAACTTTGTCTGCTTTCTGTCTGTTCATCCTCAGGATGATACTCAAATGGGTGCCAAAGAACGTCTGCAGCACACGCTGAAAGTGAAACTTAAGCTTAAGCTGTGGCTATAATTAGCCCAGAAAGATGAAAAGAAAAGGGTTTAAGTTGTGCCAGGTGAAGTTTAGATTGGAGACGAGGAAAAGAGTGGGTCAGGGATTGGAACAGGCTACCCAGGGAGGCAGTGGAGTCACTGTCCCAGGAAGTGTTTCAAGAAGCTGTAGTTGTGGCACTTCACTATAAAGTTTAGTGGTCATAGCAGTTGGGTTATGATTGCATTCAGTTATCTGCAAGGTCTTTTGCAACCTTAACAGAACCACAGCAGCAGCAAAGCTCCTCGGCATCACCAAGCCCAACCTAGAGCCCTGCTCTGCAAGATTCACCTCAAACCATATCCCCAAGCACCACATCCAAACCACCCTGAAACACAGCCAGGCTGGGTGACTCCACCACCTCCCTGGGCAGCTCATTCCAGTCCCTGACCACTCTCTCAGTGAAAAACTTTTTCCTTTTTTTAAAACTATTTTTTTTTACTTTTTAAAAAAACTTCTTTTAGCCTTTTTTTAAAAAACCCTTTTTTTACTTTAAAAACTTTTAAAATTGTTTTTAACCTTTTTTTTAAAAAATTGGTTTTACTTTTTTAAACTTTTTAAAACTTTTTTTTAAACCTTTTTAAACCTTTTTTAAAAACCTTTAAACCTTTTTTAAAAAACACTTTTTGCTTTTTTTAAAAAACACTTTTTACTTTTTTTAAAACTTTTTATTGTTTTTAACCTTTTTTAATAAAATATTTTTAGTTTTTTAAACTTTTTTAAAAACTTTAACACTTTTAACCTTTTTAAAAATATTTTTACTTTTTTAAACTTTTAAAAAACTTTTTTAAACTTCTTAACCTGTTTTAAAAAATATTTTTACTTTATAAAAACTTTTAAAAACTTTTTTAACTTAACCTTTTTAAATTTTTAAAATGTTTTTAACTTTTAAAAACTTCTACTTTTTTAAAAACTTTTTTACTTTTTGTAACATTTTAAAACTTTTTTAACCTTTTAAAATATTTTTATTTTTACCTTTTTAAACCTTTAAAAAAATTTTATTTTTACCTTTTTTAACCTTTTTTAAAATTTTTTTTCCTTTTTTAACCTTTTTAAAAAAAATATTTTTACCTTTTTTAAACTTTTTTAACCTTTTNAAATTTTACCTTTTTTAAACTTTTTTAACCTTTTTAAAAATTTTTATTTTTACCTTTTTTAGCTTTTTTAAACTTCTAAAACTTTTTTTTACCTTTTTAACCTTTTTTAAAAAAACTTTGTTTTACTTTTTAACTTTTGTTAAAAACTTTTTTTTTACTTTTTTTTTACTCTTTTTAACTTCTTTTAAACTATTCTATATATTCAAATAATACAGTGCATGGACATAGCTTGAAATCTCAGATCTATCCATCAGTGAACACATCTCATTAGTGGAGCTGCTGGGCCCTGAAGTGTGGAGTTTGCTGCTGAGTTCCCTGGGAAGCTCCTGCTAGCAGCCTGCATCTTGGTGTGACAAACTCCTTGTTCATCCTTTCACTACATTGCCCAGTGGAAAAAGAAAAAAAGGGAAAAAAAGAAAAAAAAGGGAAAGACTGGGGAATTTCTGCTTGGATTTCTTCACAGCAACATGCAGACAGAAGCAGCTCAAGGGAATCCTGCCCAGCAGAGGTTAATGTGACCCACATATAATTGTGTGAAAAGATGCCACTCTGCACCTCTGTCAAAGAGGCTTCTTGTTACAGCCCAAGCCATCCAACCCCTTCAGCAAAGCAGCTTTCCTTGCATTAAATCACCACTGCCCTCTTGCCAGCTGCTTAGAGTTTGCACATTACACGGGGGAGATAGATAATATATATTTATATATGTTTTTTAAACTGTGACAGATTGTCTCAGAACATCTGTAAGTGCTGCCTCGAAGTGAGCTGCCTGCATGCGATGGCCCAGCCAGCAGACCACGGGGGGGGGGTGTGTGTGTGTGTGTCAGTGTCTGTGTGTGCCTCTGCTGTGGGTTGTTGGTTTGATTTGGTTTGGTTGGGTTTTTTTTCCCTTCTTTTTGAAATCTGAGAGGCTGGGACACTTGAGCTTTTCATGTTCCTTCTCTCTGAAATATTCATGACGAGTTGAGGACCTTGATTCTTTGATACCTGCCACTTATTTATGTGCCGCTGCCGATAACTGCTGCTAAGTACACATGTCAGTGGCACGGGTGACTGAGTTGGATGATAAGGAGAGGGAGGGCATCTGAGGGATGTGTGTGCAGGAATAAGAGGGCATTTTAGGAGGCTGCCATGCCATCTTATGCACCCCACTTTGTTCTCCTGGCTAAAGCCTGCTTTCTCTGCTGCTTTTCCAGCTTTTTTACTTCCCGCTTGGAAATCTGCTAGTTCACTGCTGCTGTTCTTAAAGACCAGGGCTGGCTCATTGGCAGGTGAATTGCTAATGAATTAGTTGGTTACTCTTGGTTTGAAAAGCAGTTTGGGGAGAACCAAGAAATTCTTCTCAAGTGAGAAGCAGCTCCTCATTGAAATGGACTCCAGGAAGGTGATTAGATGGTTGGGGGTACTTTGTAAAGGCAAGGAGAGATGAGGGCAGAGAAGAGGGAAATAAAAAGAAGAGCAGGTAAGCAGCAGTATCACATGAAACCTTCTAAAGGTGAAATTTAAGCANCCATTCTATGATTCTAAATGTCATTGCTTTTGAGTGATCCCTTTCCTTGGAAGTATTGTGACATGCAAGACACCAGGCATCATGTTTTGAGGATGTGGATAAATACATTAACAGAAAAGGTTACAGAAGTGATGAAATAATGAAATATATAGGAAAAGAATTCCTGAGTGAAAGTTAAATGAAGTCCAGCATGAGCCACTCTTCACTGTGGCTGACCAAGTGTGAAGACAAAGAATTAAAGAGGCATTGTCTGAGCAAGGAACAAATGTTCTTCCTTTTGGCTGCCAGTTATTCCTTGTGCTTTCAGAGCCATAACAAGCCTCAGGACCTGGATTCATCCTTATTATCTTGGAGTTTTGGATGAAGGATGTGATGAGGAGCCCTGTTTTCCTGTGCTGACCTTCTGCGGTTGTCTCTGCTTTCTGCAGTGGTGATCTAGGAAGTGAAGGGTGGTGCTTCCCTGGTTTGGAGACCCTGGTTCAAGCTGAATTTGGGATGGGAATTGGGAAGGTCATATGAAGACAGTTGATTGCCTCCTGCTGGGTGCTCAAGAAGGGATTGGTGGGCAGATATATTGACAGAGTTTTCCTGCATCTGAGCTGTGAAGTGAAGGAAGTCAGGACAAGGGAGGTGATGGAGCAGAACCTGTCCCCCAGATGTCCTTTTCACTATATTTCATATAGAAAATTGCAGCAGTATCTCCTTTTTGGGTGGTCATTTCTCCCTTTTGGAAGTCACAGTAAGCACACATCTGCATTGCAGTGTACATTCTCCTGAAGAGAACTTTCCTTCTCTGTAAGAAGAGATGGGGAAAGGAAAGGAGGCACAAACATGGAATTAAAACAGCCTAAGAGGCTTCTGCATACGCTTCTTGAAACACAGCCATTCTAGAGAGGCAGCAGATAAGGTGGCTTAGGGAATGCAACGGAGTCCAGAGGCATTTATTTAAGATTGATATCAAACCTTGGAATTGTGAGTGGGAGGTTTTCTTGAGGAAGGAACAGGATGTTGCCAGGAGGGAGGGAGGCTGGCTAGGATGATTTATTGTAAGAGGTCAGTAGCAGGAAGTCACTGGAGATATGTGATGCTCTAAAACGCAGGCCAAGGAACCCAAGTGAGGGCACTGGTTAAGGCTTTCAGATTCTGGCTCCTCAACATAGGACCAAGAGAGTGACTGGGTGGTCTGCTTCAGGGCCAACCTTGGTGGTCCTGCAGACATGTTTTGGTCAGCTTTCTTCTCTGTTCATCGTGGCCCATCCTGCTCTGGGGTCTGTTACGCAGGCTCGTACTATTAAAAAAGAAATTCACTGTGCTGGAAGAGAGATTTCAGCCCTTTCTTAGGGCAAGAAGTCATTTGGTGCTTACATGGATAATTGTGCACATGGGGGCATTAAGCAGCCAGATTTATCATTAGGCTTCTCTCTCCCTGGTAGGAAAATTCCCTGTGGCATAAGAAATGAAAAGACTGGCAAGAGAAGAGGAGTCACAGCCAGGAATGTCCTTTTGGGCCATGCATAGAACAGGAAGGTTCCCCTGGATGTAAAGCTTTAATGAATTGTCAGTCTGAGATCTGCAGCTGCTTGGCAGTGTGCTGGACACTGATCTCAAGCAGGGCCACTGCAGGAATCAGTGCTTCTTGATACCACAGAATGGTTTATTTATGAGTGACCATAAATGAATTCTTGATAATTTGGCACAGCCACCTTCTGTCTAACCTACTTCCCTGTGGCCATCTATGTATATTTTGCCATCCTTTCCTCTGATCCAGTCAAACCTGGAGTCTTCTTGTGTCAGAAACAGTTGTGCTTCCCCAGGAGAACCCTCAAGTCAAAGAGGAAGGATTGTGAGAGAAGAGCTTTGGACTCCCTGGGAAATGTAGCATGGCTGGAAGGCAGCAGTGCTTTGGAGTGAATGGGAGAGCATCCTTTGACTTCAGGTGACCTTAAATGAACGTGTCAAAGGTCACATGGAAAAGTTAATGCTTGGGTACAGGACTAAGTTCGTATCTCCTTCACTGAGGTGAATATCTAAACAATTCTCCAACATCCCTGCTCAGCTTCCCATTACTGCAGACTGGGCTGCCTTGTGATTTTTTTTCAGTGCATTCAAACTCTGCTGCTGTGCTTTTGTTTTCTTCCTGCAGCTCTTCTGCCTGTCCCTGCTGATAATACCTCTGATTAGATCTACACAAGGGGGTAACATCTGAGCTTTTAATGCTCTCCTTTTATCTCATGTCCTCCAGCTCGTGGTCCTGTTGTCCCTGCACAACTTGGTATGTGGTGGTGTTCACTCTGCTGCTTACACTCAGTGAATGATTTATCATGTGTTATCAGTAGGACTCTGTACAGCGTCCAGGGACAATGTTTTCTTCCATCTGGTTCCAAGCTGGTGGAACACCCTTCCATATGGTTTTCACATGTAGTTCTCCTAGAACCTCCTTGCTATTTTTTCCCCCTCCCTCTGGATTCATCATTATGCAGTTTGTTTAACAAGTACACTTTGTTTCACTTTATAAATTAATCACATGCATGAATTAAAGCTTCAGCAAATGTGGCTGTTGCTTAAATGACAGAGGCAACGTTCACAGCTGGGAAGAGAAGAAAAACCCAGTCCCACAATATACTGGAAATGAACTGCTGCAGTGTTTTAGGCCACTCTTTAGTCAGATATTAGCCCGTGGCTTGTTCTGGAAGAATCTTCCCTCATAATGTGTGGGAAAGTCTTTTAGTTCTGGTCTGGATTGGGAAGGTGCCGATTGCAGCTATAGGTCGGTGGCGTGGGCAGGACAGAGACTATGAAAAGATGGTTTTATGGTAAATGGCCTTGAGACACAGACAGTGATTCACCATGACTTGATGCTGGACACTCCACGAGATGAACAACAGCATCTCACCAGTCTTCTGAGTGATCCATCCTGCAAAAGGCCTTCTCTGTCAGAGCCACTTGCTGCTGGACTTGCTGCTCTTTGCAGATAACTTTTCTCTGTGGTCTCTGTTGATTTTATCCTAGACCTGGTAACACACTTGTATCTTATCTGCCTTTTTCTCTTCTTTGCTCTCCATGTTGTTTGCTAGTCCAGATTAAATATGTAGACTGCCTGCCCCTGGGGGCCAGTGCACTCTGTTCCTCCCCCAAGAGCAGGCAAATATTTGCACCACACCAGGCTCTGAGCCCCGAGACGTGAGCAGCGACACGAGGAGGTGCAGCAGAGGGCAGGGGTGGAAGGCCAGAGGGTGTCAAACAAGCACATGGCAACCAGCCTGGTTAGCAAATGCTTGCCTTGTCTTCAGAGCAACAGGAAAAAGGGGACTTGGCTTTGGGGGTCCATGTGTAGATCACAGGATGTCAGGGATTGGAAGGGACCCAAGGAACTCATCGAGTCCAACCCCCCCTGGCAGAATAGGACTGTACAATCTAGCTCAGGCCACAGAGGAATGCATCCAGACAGGCCTTGAAAGTATCCAGAGAAGGAGACTCCACAACCTCTCTGGGCAGCCTGTGCCAGTGCTGTGGGACCCTTACAGTAGAGAAGTTCCCCCTTGTGTTGAGGTGGAACCTTCTGTGCTGCAGCTTTTATACATTGCTCCTTGTTGTGGCAGCTCAGTGAGTGTACCAAGGTCTGTGTGTGGCACACTGAAGAGCTTCAGCTAGTGGGTCTATGTATAGCAGTTTTCTCAGAATCACAGAATGGCAGAGGTTAGAAGTGACCTCTGGGGATCATCAGCCAGTCCAAACCCACTGCTGAAGCAGAGGCAACCACAGCAGGTTGCCTGGGGATCACAATAACCAGGTAGATTTGGAATCTCTCTATACCAGCAGACTCTACAACCTCTCTGTGTAGCCACCTCCAGGGCTCCAGCTCCCACAAAGTGAAGAATTTATCTGATGTCTTCTGTCTGTTGAGGATCCATACCTTAGCCTTCCATAGAAGCCATACAAATGCATGATTAGTGTCTTCAGGCCTTTCCACCCCATTTAGTTCCTCGTTGGAACAAAGCAGTCTTCTAGTTTTGCAGGGCACGCTCTTTGTTTCAGTCTTTTTTCCCACTGCTTGTGATGCGCTTATATGTTTCAGACACTGTTTCATCTTCAGAACATCCTGGTTCTGAAGTGACTGGCATCTTAGAGCTGCTTCTCACTCTGGAATTAGATATATATATTCCATATATATATAATAATATATATATTCCATATATATTATATGGAATATCACTCCTACTTTACAGCCCAGTCACAAGCAGAGGACCATCAGCTTATGCTGATCAGCTGATCAGCTTATGCTGATGGTGCCTGTCTAAAGAGAAATAAGCCATTGCTAGAGTCAGTGCAGCCATCACACCATGGAGTAGTTCAAGAGTGTTTTCATAAACTGTTGAGGACAATGTCAGCCAGAAAAAGATGTTTCCACTTTTCTTCCTTGCTTTAGTTGCTGCCTTTCTATGTTTTCTACTCCCTTCACAGGACAGACATTCTTACAGCTCCCCGATGAAGTCCTCAGAATCTCAGAGAGGAATTGAGGTTTGCTTTAGATCTATTCCCTAATTCTCTTCGTGGTGGAAAACATGTTCTGTGCAACTGTGCTGGCTTGTGGTGCTATCATTCTTCACCTCTGGGGCTGCATATAGGAGGGTAGGTGCACCTCGGTGAGATGTGCNTAGAAGTGACCTCTGGGGATCATCAGCCAGTCCAAACCCACTGCTGAAGCAGAGGCAACCACAGCAGGTTGCCTGGGGATCACAATAACCAGGTAGATTTGGAATCTCTCTATACCAGCAGACTCTACAACCTCTCTGTGTAGCCACCTCCAGGGCTCCAGCTCCCACAAAGTGAAGAATTTATCTGATGTCTTCTGTCTGTTGAGGATCCATACCTTAGCCTTCCATAGAAGCCATACAAATGCATGATTAGTGTCTTCAGGCCTTTCCACCCCATTTAGTTCCTCGTTGGAACAAAGCAGTCTTCTAGTTTTGCAGGGCACGCTCTTTGTTTCAGTCTTTTTTCCCACTGCTTGTGATGCGCTTATATGTTTCAGACACTGTTTCATCTTCAGAACATCCTGGTTCTGAAGTGACTGGCATCTTAGAGCTGCTTCTCACTCTGGAATTAGATATATATATTCCATATATATATAATAATATATATATTCCATATATATTATATGGAATATCACTCCTACTTTACAGCCCAGTCACAAGCAGAGGACCATCAGCTTATGCTGATCAGCTGATCAGCTTATGCTGATGGTGCCTGTCTAAAGAGAAATAAGCCATTGCTAGAGTCAGTGCAGCCATCACACCATGGAGTAGTTCAAGAGTGTTTTCATAAACTGTTGAGGACAATGTCAGCCAGAAAAAGATGTTTCCACTTTTCTTCCTTGCTTTAGTTGCTGCCTTTCTATGTTTTCTACTCCCTTCACAGGACAGACATTCTTACAGCTCCCCGATGAAGTCCTCAGAATCTCAGAGAGGAATTGAGGTTTGCTTTAGATCTATTCCCTAATTCTCTTCGTGGTGGAAAACATGTTCTGTGCAACTGTGCTGGCTTGTGGTGCTATCATTCTTCACCTCTGGGGCTGCATATAGGAGGGTAGGTGCACCTCGGTGAGATGTGCCCACAGGTGATTGGAGACAGAACAAGGGGGAATGGCCTCGGGCTGAGGCTGGGGAGATTTAGATTGGACATCTAAAAATGTTTGAAAATCTGGATTTCAGATTGGACATCTGAGAAAGTTTGTTGTGGAGAGAGTTGTCAGGGGCTGCAATGAGCTGCCCAGGTTAGATGGTGGAGTCCCCCACCCTGGATGTGTTTAAGGGTGGTTTGGATGTGGTGTTAGGGCTATGGTTTAAGGTGAATCTTGTAGAGCAGGGTGCGAGGCTGGGCTTGGTGATGCTGAGGGGCTTGGCCAGCCTGGCTGCTGCTGTGATTCTGTGCTCTTTTGCCCTTTAAGAGCCCCTCCCCACTTTCTCCCTTGTCGACTCCCCGCCTGTCCTCCCATCTCTCTCACCTCACTTAGCTTCTTCGATTCGGAGCTGCTGTTGGGTCGGCCAAGAGGGCTTCTCTGTGTTGGTTCTGGGGGTTTTGTTGTTTGCTCACCGTTGCCTTTCTGCGGTTTGAAGTTTGCCGCCTCTGCCCCCTGGGCCGGTGACCCTTGTGTGAGCCGTCGGCCACGCAGTGCCTGGATTGGCAGGGAGGCTCTTTCCTTTCCATCTGGGGCCCTCGGCCTGGCTTGGCTCCATGGTGCCAGCAGCTCTGATTGCCATATTGACAGTGGGGATGACCCTTGTTCGGCGGGCTGGCAGGCTCCCTGTTTCACAGGCGTCGGTCAGGTCATCAGAACAGCCAATTAAAACGATAAAGAGAGAGGAGTGGAAGGTGAGGGTTTAACTCCTTCCAGCCTGTCATAAACCTAGTTATGAAGCAGAGGGATTTTCCTTCTGCCAACAGGAGGGAATGGGAGGGAGGGGAAAATAAAANCTCTTTAAAAATTGAGTGAGCAGAGATCAGGAAGCAATTAACTGTCAATGTAGTTGTCAGTTATTTAAAGTCTGGAGTGGGACTGGATCAATTGCCTCCCTTTTCTATTTGTTTGTTTATTTATTTCTGTGCAGCATAAAAAAAAAATATATATATATTATTTTATTATTATATAATGTATGTTATTATATATATATGTAATAATATGCCCTCTATAATATTATTTAACATATTATATGCTGTGAATTTAAGCATAGATTGATGAATATATAATCATAGAATGGTAAGGTTGGAAGGGACCTCAAAGATCATCTAGTTCCAACCCTTTGCCATAGGCAGGGACACCTCCCACTAGTACAGGTCACTCAAGGCCTCGTCCAACCTGGCATTGAACACCTCCAGGGAGGTTGTGGAGCACAGAATCACCCAACATGATCTTTGATCGTGTTGGGTGATTCTGTGCTCTGCAACCTGTGCCAGTGTCTTACCACTCTCACTGCAAAGAACTTCTTCCTAACATCTACTTTAAATCTCCCCTCTGCCACTTCAAACCCATTCCTCCTCATCCTGTCATTACAAGACCTTGTCAATAGTCCCTCCCCAGTCCTCCTGTAGGCCCCTTCAGATACTGGAAGGCTACTCTAAGGTCTCCTGGAAGCCTTCTCTTCTCCAGGCTGCAGAGCCCCAAGTCTCTCAGCCTGTCCTCAGAGCAGAGCTGCTGCAACCCTCTGAGCATCTTTGTGGCCTCCTCTGGACTGGCTCCAAGAGTTCCATGTCCTTCCTGTGCTGGGGGCTCCAGAACTGCACACAGTATCTGGGGGAACTCTTTAAAAATTGAGTGAGCAGAGATCAGGAAGCAATTAACTGTCAATGTAGTTGTCAGTTATTTAAAGTCTGGAGTGGGACTGGATCAATTGCCTCCCTTTTCTATTTGTTTGTTTATTTATTTCTGTGCAGCATAAAAAAAAAATATATATATATTATTTTATTATTATATAATGTATGTTATTATATATATATGTAATAATATGCCCTCTATAATATTATTTAACATATTATATGCTGTGAATTTAAGCATAGATTGATGAATATATAATCATAGAATGGTAAGGTTGGAAGGGACCTCAAAGATCATCTAGTTCCAACCCTTTGCCATAGGCAGGGACACCTCCCACTAGTACAGGTCACTCGAGGCCTCATCTGAAACTCAAAGGCTGCTTGGAAGACAAGAACCATGGCTGTTGTTACCTGAAACAGAGAAAGGCACTCCCATTACAGTTCCTGGTAGCTGACAGCTGGCAGAAGGTAATAAATTTAGGAGTTGTTTAGCATCAGCTTCTGAATAATGGTATCAGAAGCACAGGCTCTTCACATGAGGAAGCTAATGAGGGAGAAGTGCTAGAGCCAGGAATTAAGAGCACCACTGGGATCACAGATGATAGAAGATCTATCATCTGTCAGGGGCTGATGCTCATACCAGTGCAGGGTCAGTCACAGTTGCTTCAAGTGTTAATCTAGGGGCTGTGTTTTAAGGTCTTGCAGCCTTTCCTCGGGTGCCAGCAAAAATACACAACATCACAGACAGTTTTTTGCCTGCTGAGCTTTAAACCATGCTTGAACTAAAGTTTCCAGGTATCACTTGTAAAGGAAATGCTAACAAAATACAGCTTGGGTCGTTGGTAAGTGTAAGAAGGTTATTTTTTTTTTGAACAGTTCACCACATCCAGGCTCAGTTCCTGGTTCAGACACAGACTTTTAGAGTGGCTTCATCTGTGCCGTTTCCAGCCTATGAAAGGGGGAACTACTCAGTGTGCCCAAGAACATTGAAACCTATGAAAAATTAAAAAGTTAAGAACCCAAGAACATTAAAAATCTACCAAAAAATCAGAAAAAGAGACCCCAAACAACTATGTTGGCATCTGAATAAGGAAACAAAAATTCCCCTTACACCCTTCTGAATATACTTTCAGTGCAGCACACACTCCCCAAAGATCTTCCTTCATCAGCTCTTGCTTTAATATCGTAATGTAACTAATGCAAAGGCATTGAATCCATTTTCTGACTGGTGGGTAAATGATGGTTAAGTGTCAGGAGATTTATTTAATTGCCTAGCTATTAAAAAAAAAAAAAAAAGGAAGAAAAAAGCAAAAGAGGTAGGTCTGCTGAGTGAAAGCTTTTATGCTTTTAAATGAGGTATCGCTGTGATTAGAGTTTAAACAGCACTGATTTCCTCAAAAATGCATTGGCAATAATCACTGGCTTGTTGGATTGTCCACATAACTGTACCACCCTTGCTGCCAAGAAACTCATCTGAACCACCTATGATAATAATAGCTGCTTCTTTTTTTTTTTTTTTTCCCCTTTCCATTAAGTGTGCAGCAGATCTAATATTCAAGGACAGGAACATCTTCATTAGGCGGTACGGAAAGTGAACACGTTGTTCACCAATCAGCCCCAAGAATAATGGACTAGAGAGGCTTGGGAGGTGAGGGGTGGAGGTTGAGGGGGGTGGGAAAGTAGCTTAAAGCTTCTTGAACCACATACAGAGAGGATTTTAGTGGGATATGGGCAATTGATTCCCTTAAGTGTCTTTGAAGAGGCCGATCTGGAGGTGGAGAAGCTCCAGGTCACTCATTATATTGCCGCTCAAGCTCGTCACAGTGTCCCAACAACCATTTTACTCTTTTCTATTCCTTTAATTAAAAAAGCCAAGAATATGAAGCTAATTTATCTGGCATTGTCAAAACCAACCCCACAACGAGCACAGACTTATGAAGCAAGCAGATGACCTGCAGGTGAGACAATGGCTGCCCTTCAGTTTGCCTGGGTGGCTGAAAAATCCCCAGCATCTGCAAAATGCCAACAAGCCAAAACTCATCCCTTTAGGAATATTTTTCATGGGCAATCTATTTTCCAAGTGAATGCCTACTTCTTTGTTAGTTCTTGTCCCAGAAATCCATCCTGTGCCAGGAGTACAGCTCAGGATGAGTCTTTGCCAGAGTCCGGGGATCATAGAGAGCCTGGCCTCTGGAAAAAGCTTCTTCTCTGGCCTTTGTTGTGTACTTCCTTTCTTAATTTCCCATTCACTAATCATTTAGGCACTGAGAGCTCCTGGCTCCAAGTGTCATGCTTGTGTGGGATTAAGGCTGACACTTTCCCTGAGACTCAAGCAGGAATATTAGTTTCCCATTTCTCATTGCCACCCCCTGCCTGCGAGATCACAGACAAGGCCAACAAGAAGATCCAGTTTATCTCTGTCAGCACACTGCCCCAGCAAGAAAAGAGCTGTGTGCTAGCAGGGCTAAGCTCCTTTTTCCCCCTCCTTGCCTTCATCAGTCCTAAATGCCATTTAGCAACAGTTAGCTGCCTGCTCCTCTCAGTTGGACACCGATTGCTCCCTGTTGGAGAGCTGTCAGTGAGGAGAAGACCATACATCGGGTGGGAAGTAATCTCGCCCGGCAGGGGAGCACCTCTTCCCAGCCAAAACAACCTGGCTTTGACAGGCTTGATGTATTTATTATCTTCTTGGTGCAGAAATGCTGCCACAGCAGGGTTGTGGGGGAGACTGCTACTGGTGACTTGGAAGAGCAAGCCAGGAGAAGTACGAAGAGCCAAGGAGTTGTCTGCAGGCAGCTGGTGGCAGGGTGCAGGAGTGGATAAAGGGGAAGGAGGGGGTGAAGGAAAGGGAAAAAAAACTGTTGTAAAAAGGCAATTCCTTTTACTCATGTGCTTAACTCATCTCCTGGACTCGAGGGAATTGAGAGGGCTGAGAAAAAGGAAATAACAAGTGAAAAAACAGAGAGGTTGCAACCCAGATGGGGCATGGCTTGTCAGCCAGGATGGGTTTAGAGAGCTGTCACCTTGGTAAGGAACATAAATCACTCCCTCTTGTGCTCCTTGACCTTCTGGACTTGGCTCCCCTTTGGTTTTATGTGATCTGGAAGGGTTTCACACAAGTGCTGTCTGGCAAGTGGTTTTGCCAGTCTTGGTTTGGGTCCATTTTGCCTCTGCAAAGTGAGAGAGGACAGGTTGGCTGGAAGGAGAAGCAGCCAGGATCTTTCGGGGGCAGCATTAGGTTACATCCTCAGCAGCTGTGCCAGTCCATAGGCTTCACCAGATTCAAACTTAGAACAGTTACCTGAACTCCTGGGGGGCAGCAAGGGGTGATCAGGAACCTGTGCTTTTGGAAGNGTTAAGACAGGCAGCAAGTGTGGCCTTTGAGTGGCAGGCAACCTTCATAGCCTCTCAGGTCAGGCAAACATAAGAGTAACTGTGCTAAGCACAGGTTTTCTTGTACATCCAACCTTGCCCCAGATGCTGGCTCTGTTCTGCTTTGGTTTGATCCTTCCCCAATGTGTTTGGGTGTATTCATGCCCTTCCTTACCCACCCCACAGCCCTCTGCTCCAGGCAGCTGCAGCAGATGTAGCTGTTGATAGCTTGCCCAGTCCTCAGCTCGTGTGACTGCACAGAGAGCTCTCAGGTCCTCGCTGTTGGCTTCCTGTCGTATTTCATGGCTCTTGGTGGCAGCTCAGCTGAGGAGTTATGAAATTCATATCCTCTCTGCCTAGGAGAAAATGGCAAGTGGAAGATTTAATATCCCAGAGGGTTAATGTAGGAAGTTGTACCAGAGGGAAGAAGGTGGGGGTTAAAGCTTCAGGTCCTTCACAAATCCATGCAAGCCAAGACTTCCAAAAGGTTGGAAGGCTGTGAATTACACCAGCTGAATTGCATCCATGGCAGGGTCTTACAGCACTTGCACTGAATTCCCCTTCCTACCTGTAATTCTAGCATTTACTTCTGTCATTTTCCTAATGTCCAAGAACTTTCTTCCTGATGTCAGATGTCATTTTTATAATGGGATGTAATGAAACAGTAGCTTGGAAAAGATTTCTTTGTTTTCTTCCCTAAAAACTTTGTCTCCGTTCCAGCCTCACCCAAAACATTTCAGCACCAAATTACTTTGAAACTCATGAAAAACAGGAAAAGAATTTAGAGAAGATGGGGGGAGGGGAAATAACTGTAATCCTGCAGAAATGGAAGATTTCATGCAATGAATGAAAGCAATTTAGTGAAAAAAATCAAGAAAAAGTGCAAAATAAAAGTGCTGATATTCAAGATGGCAAATCCTTTTTGGCCAAAGAAAGACATTTCAGTCCTAGAAGAATAACAATTGCTGTGTGGCTCTTGGGAACTTTTTGTTGCTCCTCCTGGCTTTGTCTGATATGGAGCTGTCTGGTTGCTAGTTACCAGAGTCTCTTTAGTGAAGCTGTTTGCTTCTGCCATGTGGTCCTTTTTCATCTGCCCTTCTGACAGGAGGCATCAGAGGCAGGAGCAGAAGCTGTTGGATCACAGTGACAGGACCCCTTGTTTTGGATGGTAAAATGTTCTGTTGGTTCTGTATATTTAATCTCATATTTGTCTCTGTGCTTCCATCCAGGGAGTTTGATGAAATAGAGCATGAAGGGTTGCTCTGTGAGGTTCCTGCCCCATTTTTTCAGGGCTTAAAAGGAAAGGATCCAAAACCCTAAGTGCTTATTCTGGCTGGTGAGCAACCACTGAAAAGGTATCTTGGGATTGGTCTAAATTTTGGTCTACCTGTCATTAGTGGGAATATTGTACCTAGCACCCAAAACTCTGCTAAACTCTTTAGACTGGATGATTGAAGAAATAGAATTGGTGATCGTGGACTCTCAGAATGGCACAGGTTGGAAGGGACCTCTAGAGCTCAGCCATCCAACCCCCCTGCCAAAGCACCACAGCAGCTTGCCCAGGATTATCCAGGTGGGTTTGGAATCTCTCCAGAAGAGACTCCTCAGTCTCTCTGGGCAGCCTGCTCCAGGGTTCCAGCACCCTCACAAGAAAGTTGTCCTTTGTGTTCAGATGGAACCTTCTGGGTTCCAGTTTTGTGTTCCTTATCCCTTGTCACTGGGCACCACTGAAAAGGGCCTGGCCCCATCCTCTTGTCCCCTCACCCTTTAGCTCTTGCTAAGGTCCCTTCTCAGGCTGCTCTCCTCCAGGCTAAACAGCCTCAGGTCTCTCAGCTTCTTCTCACAGAGATGCTTTGGTCACTCCATCACCTCTGTAGCCTCTAACAGACTCTCTCCAGTAGTTTCCTGTCTCTCTTAAACTGAAGAGCCCAGAACTGGAGCCAGTATTGCAGATCTATATTCTCTGCAAACAGGTTTTGTTGACCCTCCACCAAGTATCTTCCTCAAAATGTCAGGAGTTAGTCTTATGAATATGACATCACACTAGTTGGTGGTGTGGAGGACCCAGAGCTTAATTACCAGAGCAGGCACTGGCCTGCAGAGTGGCCTTGGCCAAGTCACTTCACTGCTTTGTGCTTCATTCCCCCAACCACAAAATGGGGATGATAACCAGCTCAGCTGATGACAAGTGTGAAAGGAGAAATAAGCATCCTCATGTGACATTTGTCAGGATGCAGGATGCTGACCTAGATCTGCACAATCAAAGTGGATATAGGCTGTAGAGTGTAGTTCCACAGGACAGCCTTAGTGCAGATTCAGGCTGCCTGGCAACTCACTGCTGTCCATGAATGTTACAAGCATCAGTAGAAGGCAAACAGCCCTTCTGATCCTCCCTGTTTGAAAAGGGACTTTTAAATTT
This sequence comes from Ramphastos sulfuratus, assembly GCA_013399055.1. NCBI lineage: Eukaryota > Metazoa > Chordata > Aves > Piciformes > Ramphastidae > Ramphastos > Ramphastos sulfuratus. Next base: position 2,089 of record WBNM01010452.1, on the reverse strand, counting down.
TCAGGCAGCAATTACCATGGAAGAATGGGAGGGCTGGAGAACCTCTCCTGTGGGGACAGGCTGACAGAGCTGGGGCTGTTCAGGCTACNCAACTTTACCATCCTATGATTCTGATTCCAAGGCACTTCAAAGTGCTGTGTCCCTACAATCTTGTCAGGTCCTGTGGAGCAGCTTGAATCCTCCCTTGGCTCAGCTTAGAACAAGCTGGTTCTGTCTGGTGTGGGTGTTACAGACTTTTTACTCCTGTGACTTCATCTCTGTGTGTCTCCCCTTCCTCCTTNTTTAGACTGAGGATTAGAAAGAAGTTCTTTCCAGTGAGGATGGTGAGACACTGGAAGAGGTTGGCCAGGAAGGTCATAGATGCTCTTTCTCTGAAGGTATTCAAGGCCAGGCTGAGTGTGGCCTTGAGCAATCTGGTCTAGTGGAAGATGTCCCTGCCTATGGGATGATCTTTAAGGTCCCTTCCAACCCAAACCATTCCATGACTCTGATTAGAAGGAAAGTTGTACGGTCCAGATCTATTGGAGGCAGTATATGGCTTCATTTGCATTCATCAGAGGGTTGTAAGGGATGGGTTTCCTCCTTTGGTACCATTTTCCACTGTGTTGGGGAAAGCTCATTGCAGTACAGGCTTGAAATACTGATACATGTGTGAAGGGCCAGGAAGATGCTCAGAGGGCTGCAGCAGCTCTGCCATGAGGACAGGCTGAGAGAGTTGGGGCTCTGCAGCCTGGAGAAGAGAAGGCTTCCAGGAGACCTTAGAGTAGCCTTCCAGGATCTGAAGGGGGCTACAGGAAGGCTGGGGAGGGACTATTGGCAANGTCCCTGCCTATGGCAGGGGGTTGGAACTGGCTGATCCTTGAGGTCCCTTCCAACTTTACCATCCTATGATTCTGATTCCAAGGCACTTCAAAGTGCTGTGTCCCTACAATCTTGTCAGGTCCTGTGGAGCAGCTTGAATCCTCCCTTGGCTCAGCTTAGAACAAGCTGGTTCTGTCTGGTGTGGGTGTTACAGACTTTTTACTCCTGTGTGTCTCCCCTTCCTCCTCCTCTGTCCCAGGTTAAGGGGACTTCTCCCAAACCCCTGCACAGGGACAAGGGACCTTATAAGGGTGTTTCATAAAGTGCTCCAAGAGTGCTGGCAGCATTGCTGCCGTGTCTGCGTTGGGTGGGCCAGCCCTCTGACTGCTGACATCTAACTTCTCCAGGAGAGGATGAAATCCAAGTGGCAGGTCAGGCACCTCTGAGGAGATAGCTCCTAACTGTTCCCACAGAGCTTGAAGAAAAAGATTTGACGGATTTAGAGAGGAAAATGGCTGAGAAGGGATTGATAAACACACAGAGAGATCTAACTAGTGTGTCCCATCACTCCGAATAGCTGATCATAGCGAAAGCGCTTCGGGGCAGTGTCGGCAGGAATTTGTTGATGTGAACTCTTGTCTCCCTGAGAGAATCATGCTGTTCCAGGGAAGGGACCATCCACAGAAGGTTGTCGTGAAGAAGAATGCAACAGCAGTAGGGTGGGCATCCGTGTCAGGAGGAGTTGGTGAGATGCTCACCAGCCCTTTCTGAAGACAGAGCTCTGAGGATGCCAGCAAGGACTCGATAGCTGAGCTTCCTCACAGCAACAATGTCAACGTGGCCTTCATTCCCCTTGGTGCAAGCTTGTGCCACAGTAAGCTCTTAGTGCCAGATGGGATTCCAGGCATGAGAAGTTCCATGGTGCAGCTGGGAATCTCCTATAGCTCCCATGCTTAGAACCATTCTAGTGTGACCACCTACACAGCAGTCACCAGCATGAACGGACTTACTACATCTGAGCTGTTGTGAACCCTTCAGTGTTGGCAGTAGCTCAGGGCAGGCAAGCAAATGTGTGTTCTTCAGTAACCTGCTGTGGGTATAAGCAGTCGGCAAGGTTTGGATGAGTCTTCCTTAGAAGAACAGAAGGAAAGATTTAGAGACTGCAGCTCCCCGTTGCTGCATATTTGGGATGTTCTCAATGCTGATCAATAACTAAAGGATGGAAGTCAAGAGGGTGAGGCTAGACAGGATGGCCTGTGATCATAGCCTCTGCTATGAGGACAAGCTG